>UCOK01006286.1:0-15449 GCA_900474325.1 Synergus umbraculus | reverse complement strand
GAATTAACTTTATTTTTTACTTATCTGTAAGTACTCAAGACTTTTAATATAAGAAATATATAACTAAACATTATAAACGTGGTTATACATACATACGTAGTTATTATACATGTTTTAATATGAATAAACATTTGGCATGGTACACACATAATTATTATCGTTTACAGTCATATGAACACATATTTTATTAATTGAGTTTGTTAGTACCGCAATGTTCCAAAGACGTTTTTAGGACGTATTTGGAACATTGGACGTTTTTTGGCCTGAGATAGGACGTTTTTAGGACGTTTTTAGAACGTTCTAAAATCGTCTTTCAATTTTTTGCCCACTGGGTCAATCTTACACGCCAAACAATTCCAAGGTGTTGCTCAAATGTTCATACAAATCAGCTGCGTTTAAATATTTTTATCTTCAAAAATTTATTTCAAGTGCTCAAATATGCATTAAAACATTATAAAAAGTTTGCCAGACATGCTAATTTTTTTCTGCTCTACAAAAATTTACGAAAAAAACGCTTATTTTAGATCTTCTAAATGAGAATACCCCCTTAACTTATTGAAAATTTCAGCAAGTCTCAAAAATATAGAGGAGCAGAATAATTTAAAACGATTAAGATTCCCTAATAAGAGAATGCAGAGTTTCATTAATAAAGAACAAACTAAAGGACCACCGAAGAAAGTAAGTTGAATTAAAATTTAATAATACATGTTTTAAACTTTATTAATGAAATAAAATATTATTAAACACAAAAATGTTTTATTAATTTTTGTCTTGAAATTTTTAGAGACGAAATGTCAAGAGAAAACTATACAGCAGTGATGATGAGAATGATGAATTGGAACAAAGAGAAAATTTGTTAATTGATTGCAAAAAAAGCTATATTCATTCTGATGAAGAAAACTCATCTGAATTACAAGAGAAGACTACGGAAACAGAAAATTTGACAAATGAAAGAGGTGGTATGTGCATTAAACTAATTATCCCTGAAGAAAATATTTTTCTTTTAAGGGCATGTATTACTTACCCGATTCTTACCGTATTGACATTTTTTTATCTGCAACGCTACTTCTACGCATTTATTGAAATATCAAATTGAAAAATTCTAAAATTGAAGAAAATATGCTAAGGCATATTTATCTGGTCTTACATTTTTTTACAAATTTAAATATTTAGGACCAGATAAACGTACCTTAGTGCTTTAAATTTAATTTTAGAAATTTACAATTTGATATTTCAATAAATGTAGAAGTAGCGTTACAGAGAAAAAAATGTCTTTAAGGTATAAATCAGAGAAGTAATACATGCCCTTAAGGCAAGTTTTTAAACTCGGGTTTTTTTGCACAATTTTTACATTTTCAAAAAAATTATAGTCAACATCCGTCAAGAACGTGAACACGGACGGATGTTGACTAAAATTTTTTTGAAAATGTAAAAATTGTAGAAAAAAACCCGGTTTTAAAAACTTGCTCTTATGGTAAGTAACACATGCCCTTAATAAATAAATTTTTTATCTCGTATATGTTAGGTAATGACTCTGTTGGCGGCACGGAAAATTTAGAGTCAACATTATCATCCAACGATACCGTTATATTTACGGAAGAGATTGACGACATTCGTAAATTAAGACGTTTCTCTGGCGAAAGGGACCAGCATCATGACAATTTTGAAGCGTCACCATCAGTACAAATTGATAGAGAAGAAAAGCGTGTAAGACAGAATATTGGAAGTCAATTGACTGAGCAGATCAGCAGACATGAAATATATCCAGATCCCGAACCACGTTTCAACCCTGCCAATGAACAGGTAAGATTTTTACTTTTTTCTTTTTAATTAATAATCAAAGCATCTTTCAAGTATGGATGCTATACAAATTTTCATTAGATTTTTTAATCATAATTTATTTTACTCTTATTAAGGCCATGTACTTACCGGATCCCTACCTTGCCGACATTTTTTTATCTGCAACCTTACGTGTACATTTATTGAAACATTTTTAAAATTTCAAAAATTAAAGAAAATATGCTAAGGTATGTTTATCTGGTCTAAAATTTTAGTAAAAATAACAAAAAATTTTCCGAAAAATTTTTTTATAAATTTCAATATTTAGGACCAGATAAACGTACCTTAATGCTTTAAATTTAATTTTAGAAATTTTCAATTTGATATTTCAATAAATGAAGAAGTATCGTTGGAGGGAAAAAAATTTCGGTAAGGTAGGGATCGTGTAAGTCTTACATGGCCTTAACTTTAATGATTTTATTCTGGCACTATAAAATTTCTTAGTACTTGTTACATTGTTTGAAATAGAATATTTGGACATGCACGTTAAACTATGTTCTTTCAATCTGGATTCAATTACGTATTACTTTTTCAATTTATATTTAGTCTTCATTTTAACACGTTAATGTTCAAGCACCAGTGCAAACTGACAGAGGGGAAGAGCAGAGAAGACGGAATGATCGTGATGAATCTGCTGAGCTGATCCATCCTAGAAGGATTGAAGGGTCACCAGCACCATCATTAGTACGAATTGGCGGAGAAGAAGAGGGTATAAGAGGGCAGAATGATGGTCGTCAATCGACTGAGCGCATCAGACCTGAAGTAAACCCAGATCCTCAACAGCGTTTCGAAGCTGTTAATGAACAGGTAAGATTTTTACTTTTTTTTTTTATTAATAACTGATGCATTTTTCAAGTATGGATATGTGCAAAAGTTAATTAAATTTTTAAATCATAAATTACATAGGTACACAAAAAGGTACCAACAAAGCAACCTACATATCATTGTTTTATTAATAGAGACTAATAAAATAAATAAAATAATAATAAAATAAAATTTTGGAATTTTCTGCTAAACTTTTTTTTTATTAGAGTTTTAATTTTATGTTTATGTCAAAGTTTCCGAAATAGGCAACTATAAATTGAAAGTAAATGAAAGTAAAATATTACAATATGACTAACATTTTTCTCGTGAATGGCGTAACGGATTTTCACGATTCTTACTTTGAAATTTTTTTTCAGAAACATACATTACAGAAATGTTTATTCTGAATATAAAAACACAGAATTTGTTTAAGAAACATCAATTGTTTAGAATCAAATAAATATTACAGAATGGTATGAAAAAATTTATTTCAGATAGTAAAAATACAATTTTTTTCTAAAAAATTGATATTTTTAAAACGAATTCAATGTTTTTATACTCAGAACAAACATTTCTGGAATGTACGTTTTTAAACAAAAATTTCAACTTAAGAATTGTAAAAATCCATTTCGCAATTTTAACAAGAAAAATGTAGGTCATGTTGTAAAATTAAATTTTCATTGTTAATAACTTTTGCAAAAAACAAATTTTATGTCTACGATCCGACGGTGAAAAAAAAAGACTTGATTTATGCGGGATCATTTGACAAAAAGAAAAAAATTTAAATTGGAATATAAAAAAATGGTAAGCAGAAAATTCCAAAATTTTGCATTTCGACTAGTCTCGATCAATACAAATTTTATTTTGTATGCCTGTGTTGAACAGGTGTATGTTGTTGCTGGACGCTATGTCTATGAGGATATATGGGCCTTGATGTTAATGAAAAACGACTCCAAATTTGTACGAGACATGGCTGGAAACGAGAATAATACTTCCAATAATGATAATGCCAATAATGATGGAATTAAGCCCTTAACCCCACAAAAATACCAACTTTTAAAAGGTACAACTTATTTTTAATTTAATTTCAAGATATCTTTACATAATTTCAATTCACCTACTTACTCCAAGTATAAGGATAATTAAGATGGTACTTACTTTAATTTCAGACGCACTTCGGTATAAAATTACAAAAAATCAGGGTGACAAAGCAAGTCCTGGAAAAAGAGCACTCAGGATGAGAAAAGTATGGCGATATATGTCGGAAAAAATATATGACGTAAAAGAAAAAAGAAGGCGAAACAAGATTCTAAGCGGTACTAACAAATGAAAATGATTTCCTATGTTTATTCATGCAAAATGTTTATTCCTATATTAAAAGTCTGGAGTACTTACAAATAAGTAAAAAATAAAGTTAATTTTTCGCATTTACATCTGTATATATTTTTTATTGGAGACATTTTATATCTTTTTTAATTTTAAAATGCATCAAAGTGCTCAAAAATTAGCACAAAAAAATATAAATATAGTTAAATGGAACACCCGAGATCTAATTCACAGCTAGTTTAATTTTAAAATGCATCATCATATGCCACAATTGTACGAAAGGTGTTTTTTTTAATAAAAAAATTTCAGATCGAAATCCTGTTAGGATCCGACGTCGTATCCTATTAGGATCCGGCGCCAGATCCGACGTCGGATCCGGTCCCAAATTCCGACAACGGTTCGGGCGTCATTTCCGCCGATGGATCTAGCGACGGTTCCGACTACGGTTCCGACGTCGAATCCTAATAGGATACGACGTCGGATCCGACGCAGGTTTTTTTGTTAAAAAACGCAGGGAATTTCTAATTAATAACACAATCAATAACCTGTTATTGAAAACTGTCAATTTTAAATTGTTGGCGGGCGTTTCTTAGCGATCATCGAAGTGTCATCTGCTGGCGAGGATCATCCAAGTTCACCCGGTGTGCATTCAAAAACCTATATATAATGTAGAACTTAGTTGACTTTTTGAACGCACCCCCAGGGTAAGTGCGTTCTTAGGGTGCCGTCTCATGTAGACGCAAAACGCATAGCGTAAATTGGACAGCCAATTACAGAACACTTAGATTTCTGTCTTCTGAAAGATTCTCTGTCATTGGTTGTTTGTTTTGCGCTTTGCATTTTGCGCCTGCATGGAATTTCACCCTCAGCTGATGGCATCACTGCTAAAGGACATAACCAATAATTTAAGTGAAAAAAAACTGTCATAACAAATCACACAGTGCATAGATACTTTTCAATGTTATTGAAAATTTGAGCATGAGTTCCAAAAAGATTTCGGATTTTTTTCAACTGAAGAGAACCAATACGATCGATACAGGGCCTGACACACGAAGCTTCGAAAGCAGAAGCAGCTCCAATAAATCATGTAAGAATGACTTAAAAATGACCTAAAACATATAAAATCAAGTGAAAAATTGTTTAGGCACCTCATAATGACGTCGCGAGTTTTAGTAAACGACGATTAGATGATAACGAAAGATACGAAGTTCTCTAACGCGTTTGGATCCCGGATTCTACTTTCAAGTTCCCAAGCTCAAGCGACAGAAAACTGAAGTTTCAAGTATCTTGGCTGCGCCAATTTCCTTGGTTAGCATATTCGACTAAAGAAGACGGAGCGTACTGTCGATTTTGTATGGTATTTAGCGTAAAAGAGGGAGGAAAAGGGAGTCATCAGATCTTACAATCTCTGATTCAGTCTGCGTTCCAAAATTGGAAAAATGCTCTTGAAAAATTTAAAAAACATCAAGACAAAGAATACCATAAAAAATCTGTGGAAAATGTTGAACAGTTCAAATTGATGTATGAGAATAAAAAAATGATGTCATCTGCCAAATCGATTCAGGAAGGAAAAGACAACAGATCGAAAACAGAAAAAAGTTGATTCCAATCGTGCGGAGCATTTTACTGTGCGGCAGACAGGGAATTGCGTTAAGAGGCAGTCGGGATGATGGTCCACTATCTCTCAAAATGCCAGAAGAAAACGACGGAAATTTTAGAGCACTCCTTCGATTTGCGCTGGAAAATGGAAATCAGGTTTTTGAGCAACATCTGCAATCCGCTGCAGCAAACGCTACGTATCTGAGCCATCGCATTTAAAATGAAATCATTGAAGCAGCAGGACAGATAATCACCAGAAAAATTGTGCAACGTATTAAAAAATCACAGTGTTTCGCAGCGATTGCTGATGAAACCACAGACGTTAGTGGCATCGAACAGTTTTCAGTTTGTGCTCGATACGTATATGAGATTGACGGAGAATCGAAAATTCGAGAAGACTTTTTGCGCTTTGTTCCTGTGTATGACGTTACCGGAAAAGGACTCGCAAACATGTTGCTGACCACTTATACAAAAATCGGGATCGAATTGAGTTTTTTGAAGTCTCAAGGTTTATTTATTTCATGACTTTGGTGCATAATATACTACTATCGTTATTAATAAAATTTTTATAATCTCACAGGCTACGATGGGGCGCGTTCAATGAGCGGGCAATATAATGGTTGCGCAGCTAAGGTTCGCGAAATCTGCCCGAAAGCAGTTTATCTACATTGCGCGAATCATAACCTAAATTTGGCTATCATGCATGCATGTGATATCCCAAATATAAGGAATTGCTTAGCCGCAGTCAAACAATGTGTTAACTTCTTTCGTAATTCTACTAAGGCTGGCTTGGTTTTGAAAGATCACATCATCGCATCGTGTCCAAATGCGATGCAAACTCGTCTTTTGAAGTTCTGCGAAACTCGTTGGGTGGAGCATTTGAAGTCGCTCATGTTGTTTCTGCGTGTATTTCCATATGCTTGCTCGGCGTTGGAAGAACTGGACACCAAAAATACGAAATCTGAAGGAATACAACCCGATGCACTTTTCGCGATAATTCGCAAACCTCAGTTCATAATTTCATTGACAGTAATGACACCAATTTTCAATTTTACGAAAAACCTCAGCACGTTGTTGCAGAAAAAAGATTGTGATCTGAGTTCCTGCGTTGAATACTCTGACGATTTGTGTGCAGAAATTGATGAGATGCGTCAAAACTCGGAAGAAAAATTCCACAAAATCTTTATCACAGCCACAAAAATGACTGAAAGCGTTGAGGTGAAACTAGAGGTCCCTAGGCGTGTTGGAAAGCAGCGGAACCGCGACAATTACGAAGGCGACACAAAGTCGTATTTTCGTCGATCGACTTTCATTCCGTTTGTGGACCATTTCTTGAGTCAGGTGCAATTAAGATTTCTGAATCATCGTGAATTACTATCGAATATCCAGAACATTCTGCCAACGAAGTGCCCGGAACTTGATGCGGAAAGAACATAGATGACTGTGGAAAATTTTGAAAAACAATGGCCGAATGACATTGTGGGTGAATTTGCTGCTGACTTTGCGATGTGGAAGAGGTAAAAATATAACTAGAAAATTTCCAATATTCCAATGTATTTGTCGTTAATATTTACAACTTAACTATACGCCTAATTTTTTCAGACATTGTTCGAAGATATTGAAAGAAGAACGGCCGAAAACATTCATTGATGCTCTTAACAACTGCAACAAGGAGTTTTACCCTTCAATACATCGGTATCTACAAATTTGTGCCACCCTTCCCGTTTCGGTAGCTTCAAGAGAACGCTCTTTCTCATCTTTGCGCAGATTGAAAACGTATCTGCGAAACAAAACCGGCGAAGAGAGATTGAACGGTTTGGCGTTGTTAAACGTGCATCGAGATATAGAAGTTACATGCGAAGAAGTGATCGACATAATGTCGAAGGCGCCGAGGAGAATAGATATATCATTATAAGTCTTTTGTTTCGACACTGTTAATGTAATCAAAAATAACATAATATTCGCACAAAATCTAATTTGAACTATGGTATAATTCAGGAATGCTGTGGATTCTTTTATTATGAAGGTACACTGATAGAAGTTTCGTGTAACTGCTGCACAAAACGCCAAGTCGCTGTGATATCTCAATTTGATATAGCCACTCTCTTGTTTTGAGACGACAGCTACTCCAAAGCCGGGCAACTGCAGCACCAAGCATGATAAAATTTTTGTTTTGGTGCTGCAATTGCCCGGCTTTGGAGTAGCTGCCGTCTCAAAACAAGAGAGCGGTTATATTAAATTGAGGTATGACAGCGACTTGACGTTTTGTGCAGCAGTTACACGAAATTTCTCTCAGTGTAGAGCTATATCCTATTTTCGATAGGAAAAATTATAAATGTGGTTGCACTATCTCCTAAAGACTATGGTAATTCCGGTTGAGATGTGAATTTGCTATTGACTTTTGTAAATTTAACATTCAAAATAGTAATTTCTAAAAAAACTGACACTATATCCTCACTTTCCTAAAGACTTTAGTAAAAATGAATATTATAATATTACATTCTCCAATGAAAAGTTCCTCCGTGTAGAGTAGAAAAAATTGTAGATTTTTTAAATTCTTCTCATTCATAATAAACTTTTGCTAAAACTAGGGGTACCTTGTGAGCACATTCTCATCACACTATACTTTTACTTAAATTACTTTATTTGTATGTGAAGAAAACTAATATACTTAAGGTTCTATCGACCTTAGGGAACACATTCTCATCAGTGCACATCAGTTTTAATTATCTTTATTTCTTTAAATTTTTGAAAAGTTATATATCTGACAATTTTTGTTTTATAAAAAGAAGTCATAGTGATAAATTGTTCGACTAATTGAATACTATGAATATCATTGCAGAGAATATGTAAATTAAAAAAAAAAATTTTTTGAACTAAAAATAATCCAAATTTTTTAATTTTTATCAAAAATGGCTGGCTAACAAACTTGACCTTTATTTTAGGACAATAAAACAGTATACCAAAGGCCAATAAAATCGGTCAATTCTTTCGAAAGTTATCGTGCTCACAAACTAAAATCTACAGACAGACAGACAGACACATTGATAAAAACATTTTTTTTGGGTTCAGGGGGTCACAAAACGTCGACATTTGACAAAAAATGGGGGCGTCCAATTTTACACAAAACTATTACATTCTCTGATGAGAATGTAAAAATGGAATTTCCAGGTAAAGTCTACGATCACATACATTTTGCATGTAGCGATGAAAGAATTAACCGATTTTATTGGCCTTTTGTATACTCTTTTATTGTCCTAAAATAAAGGTCAAGTTCGTTAGCCAGCCGTTTTTGATAAAAATTAAAAAATTTGGATAATTTTTAAAGTTTAAAAAAATATATTTTTTTAATTTACAAATTCTGTATAATGATATTCATAGTATTCAATTAGTCGAACAATTTATCATTATGACTTTTTTTTATAAAACAACAATTGTCAGATATATAACTTTTCAAAAATTCAAAAAAATAAAGATAATTAAAACTGATGTGCAGTGATGAGAATGTGTTCCTTAAGGACGATAGAACCTTAAGTAAATTAGTTTTCTTCAAAAAAAATAAAGTAATTTAAGTAAAAGTATATATCAGAGATCAAGATTAGTAAGACTCTTAAAAATCATTTTTTCAAGGATTAAGATATTCTTTATAGTTTAGAGACTATCTCATAAAAATTTCAGAGTCGACCGTTGGGTACTTTTTATTAGACAGCTATTTGTTTATAATCGGGTCTACTCTGAAATTTATATGAGAAATTCTCAAAAGTATAAGGAAGATAAAAAAAAAATACTTAGATATTTTTATTCATGCTTGAAATTTCCGCCATGCCTGTTTTACCGATAATTGAGTTGACGCCATGACGCGTAGTGACGTATGTAGTTCGCCTGCCGCCAAGTAGCAGACGACCATGGTACAGTAACATGCAACGATGCCTTCCTCTGTTTTGTAACGACCCAACCTTGTTTTGCATTAAAATCTTATGGAAATGGTAGGTATAAATTGGTCCATAGTTCCAGTTGGCCATAATTTCAATTGGCCACAAAATCACTAAAAGTTACCATAAGTTACTAAATTTTATAAACACTGTTTAAAGTAAAGACTAGAAGGGAGTTAGGTTGGCGAAAGTAGCAGCGTTTTAATTGGTTTGTTTCATTAAGATTTTTTCTAATGCGCATTGCCATCTAGTTTCCACCTACACCGGAGTTTTCGAATTTAGTGATGTTGTGGCCAATTGAGATTATGGCCAACTGAAACTATGGACCAATCAATACCTACCATGGAAATCAGGGTTAGGTCGTTATAAAAAAGAGGAAGGCATCGTTGCAGATTACTGTACATACAGTCCAGGCAAAATAAGTTCCTCGCGCGTCCTCTTTTCGTGTCGGGTTCATAATTGTATTTTTTCGCAATTTTCACTGTTTCTCGCGTTGTTGAGTGATGTAAAGTGACAAATCAAGACCCTCGTGGCAATGAAATCATGTAAAAAAATCGCGAGTGCAAATCGAATGCGGATAATTGTAAAAAAGAGGATTTTCTAAGACTGGTAGATCTTCTGTCACTTATATTAAAAATGTTTTCCCCCTTTTTTCAAAAAAATAAGCCAATACGCATACTCCTGCCACATTAGAGTTTTTTGAGGCCCAAAGAAATTTCATTTTGATCCGATTTGCTCCTCAAATAAGGTCAAAAAATATATATTTGCAAATTTGTCATTTAAAGTAAATCGTGAGGTGTGAATTTGACTGATTCTACATGAAAATTTTCATATTTCAAAACGCTCCAACCGCCTTAAAGAGTCATTTTCAAATCCATCTGAAAAGTTGACAGAATTAGACAGGCGTGCGCAACAAGAATCTCAAAACAGTGGGTTTCGGGAGCCACCCTACAAATTTAAACTCAATCAAAAAAGAAAAAAAAAGGAATTCAAACCCTGAAAAAGTGCGTTTAGTGTGGAATTTTATTATCCATCTAATAATTTGGACACCCACGCATATTGGAAGTAGGTATACTCGAATTACTGTCTGGGTGTCCTGACTCCCAGAACCCCGTGTTTGTTACGCCCCTGGAATCTAAATTTTTCTATATGAGTGTTTTTCAATTATTGTGGTATGGATGAGATGGTCAGTTTACCATTGTCAGTATTTACTAATAAGTTATATTAATTCTCTAGATTGCTGCTCAGAACAAAAATAAACATTTACTTGGAAGGGATACAGCTTTCGTTATAGTTTCGACCCTGATTATTTTACTTGTCAATGCATTCATGGCAAATACCTGCGTTAAGATTATTAGGAATCATGGATACAAGTATAAATCAACCTCATTTGGTAAGATTGGTAGTTTATAAAAATATTTCTTAACCCTATATTCAGCTATCCGATCTCTAAATTACTAGAGTTACCATCTCGGCCGCATAAAAACCAGGAAGCGCGCATTTGTATCAAGTAGTCTTCTGTATTATGCTGAAACCTACAAGTGCGATTGTTGAAAAATAAAAGTATAAAATATTTCCTGTCAAAAATTTTGGTTTCGAAAAAAACCAGGACATTTTGCCTATTTTCAAGAAAAAACCAAGACACCAGGAAAAACCTCGAAAAAACAGGACATGTCCCGAGAAACCAGGACGGATGGTAACCATATACATTACCAGAATTTTTTCCCCTACAATATTATTTACATATGTACTAGACGGAGACGTGGCTATATAAAAATGAAAAGCAGTAGGTTCAAGCAATTTGACATGTTAAATAGGTCCGAATATTGCTGGAAAAGCAACAGCCCATCAGCCAGAAGGCGAACTGTGGGCCATAAGCGTGGGGAGCGGTCAAACATGAAAAATTTTCACGAAAAAAAAAGATCTAGGCTCAAAGCTGAAAATTTGTATTCATATTAACGGTCTTAGCAATACGCGGTGTATGACAGGGGCTATCTTTATTTCTTGAAAAAACAAATTTTTTTGGCTAAAACAGGAATTTTTACAAGTAATGAGACGCGGGTTAGAGGGGTGCGGGCGAGCAGTACTTACATTTTGTCAAGTCCCTGCCCAAGCATAAAAGGCACAAAACTTCACTCCAAGGGTGCTTCACGCACTCAGAAAAATTTTGCGAATCTCGCTATGCACTGCAAAAACCCGAGCACTTACGATAATTGTGTCAAAAATAAGTTTTATAAATCGCGTACTAGACCTGAACTAGTTACTTGATTAGTCACTAGACTTGTCAGCTGTTTCGCTGCAGCGACCTCAATTGACGATTAATACAAACTGCACTCGAAGTATGGTCGGTAAGGCCGGTCATATACATAATGATGCGAAAGTGTATGTGACCGGCCTTACCGACCATACTTTGTAGTAATTGTCAATTGAGGTCGCTGCCGCGAAACAGCTGACAGGTCTAGTAACTAGTCAAGTAGTACAGGTCTAGTACCAGTGCTCTCAGATCGAGCTAGAAATTTATCCCCTCTACTTTTACAATTTATCGAAAAAAGAGTAATTTATTATATATAATGTGGGAAACTTTATTTATATAATTCAAGAAAACACTTAAACTAGCTGTGAAGTTGTATCAACTTTTGTGCTCATTCAATGAGCACTTTGCTTCCTGTAAGCAAATATGATTTGCTTCCTCACAGAGGAAGCATTAAGCTTCGATATTACTTGTTTTGATATTACATTAATCATATAGGTCAATCGATTCGTCTCGACATAAGGAATCTTCATTTTCCTTACGTCAACTCAAGATTTTGATTATTTGAAAACATAGAGCTAAAAATTAACTTTCAAAATTATAAATAAACATAACTTCCTTATTTTTTAATGAAATGCATTAATCATATAGGTTAATCGATTCGTCTCGATGAAAGGAATATTCATTTCCCTTACACCAGCTTTAAATTTTCAATATTTGAGAAGTTATAGTGGAAAAATGAATTTTACAAAAATTATAAAAGTACATAAAACTTTTAAAACTAAATATTTTGGGAAACCCTTAAAAGAAATTCAACTAGGTATATAGTTGAATAACTATGCAGAATTTCATCAATTTATCTCTACGCGTTTTCAAGATATTGCAGGATCGTGACACACACACACATCTGGACAATTTTTCAGGACATCATACTAGATATATTGCCCTTGAAATATGTTCAAAAAAACCTTTTTTAGAAAACTGGATTTTGTCACCACTACAAAGCTTCCTCTATGAGGAAGCAAGAGAGAAATAATTTCAAAATTTTGACAAATTATACTTGTAAAATTGCTTTTTTTCGCTAAAATAGTGGATGTAGAGGGGGTAAATTTCTAGCTCGATCTGAGAGCACTGTCTGGTACGCGATTTATAAAACTTATTTTTTACACGATTTTCATAAGTGCTCGGGTTCTGCAGTACATAGCGAGATTCGCAAAATTTTTCTGAGTGCGTGAAGCACCCTTGGAGTGAAGTTTTGTGCCTTTTTTGCTTGGACAGGGAATTGGCAAAATGTAAGTACTGCTCACCCGCACCCCTCAACGCGCGTCACAACACTTGTAAAAATTCCCGTTTTAGCCAAACAAATTTCTTTTTGCAGAAAATAAGTAGATAGCCCCTGTTGTACAACCAAAAGATTATCGATAAAAAATACGACACTTCAAACACATTATTTTTGCGGCCTCAAACATCGGGACTTGCAATTTTTTTCGGGTGCCCCCCATTTTCATTACGGCCCTGTCCTCCGAAATGCATGAGAAGAGATATGGGGAGTTTGAAAGACACAACTTGAATGTTTTTTTATAGACACAACACAGACTGTAAATCAAAAAAACGCGGTGTAAAAAATTTTTGACGGAAATAAACTATTATTACGTCGCGAGTTTCATGATCGGATGCGGAAAAAGAGAGGAATATACTTTTAAAATTTGCGCCAACTAGACGATGAAATTACCGACCGAAATTTTTTAGTACAAACAATTACCGTTATCGCCTCGTGAGCGCGCTACTAAATCGACTTCCCATGCCGTCCAGCGTCCTACATCACCTGTCGCCTTTCATCGTTTAGTTGACGAAAATTTTATAAGTATATTCGTTTCTTTTTCCACATCGGGTCGTGAAATTCGCGTCGTAATAATAAAGTTTATTTCCGTCAAAAATTTTTTACATCGCGTTTTTTTGATTTACAGTCTGTGTTGTGACCCTAAAAAAACATTCAAGTTGAGTGTCCACACTCGCCTTCTCTTTTTCTCGACATTTCTTCCTTCTGCTACATCGACTTCCCTTACCCCCTACCTAAGGGCGTTGAACCCAAGTGTTAAGTTCAAAATTCAATTCTCCATTTTACTCAACGAAAATTATAAATAAATATTTTTTCGCTCTATAGCGCTAATCTTTTTTCAAATATGAGACTGCATACAGAGCAAAAAAATATCTACTTTTAATACTTTTTGTATAAAACGAGGAATTCAAAATCTGACTACAAAATGAAAAATGTTCATTTTATTTGATAAATATTTTCTCGCTCTGTACGCATAATTCTAGTTAAAAATTGATTAATTCTACAGAGGGAAAAAATTCCAAATTTTATATTTGTTGAGTAAAACGAAGAGTAAATCGAATTTTTACATTAGAACTTGGTTCCAACACCCTTAAACATATATTTAAAAAAAAAGAAAGATCATTAAATAGTTAAATTATGCTTCAAATTAAAAATATTCCGTAAATTTAAATATATTAAAAATTTTCTGATATTTCGTATTTTATATTTTTTAATTCTGAAGTTTCGTATAATTATGCGTATAATCCGTAAAATTCCGAAAAAATTGTCGAGCTAGATATAACTTTCAACATTACAAAATTTCGAAGTGAAAAATTGTTGCATTTTTATAATATGAGATGCCAAAATTGAATATTTTTGAAAAATGGTTTAAATTCGATATATTGTTTCGGTATTTTTGATTAATCTCAAAATGATTAATTTTGAAAGGTTTAATCTATCGGATTAAAAAGATTGACAGTAAAAATTTTGGGGTCTAATAAAAAATACAAAAAAATACCGAATATAAAAAATATTGATTGCAAAACTTTCAGAAAATATAAATTATAATGTCAGAATTTTGTCAAATAATTATTAATTAATTTACCATTTTATAACTTAGCAAATATATTATAGTGTTACGTCCTACCTATTATTTATTTATTATTTTACCTAATTGGCAACAGACCCAATTTCTATATTACTAATCCTCCGTTTTAGTCCGTAACTTAATACGAATCTGGGAACAAGGACAAGCCAAATGAAATAGTTTAAATTAAGTTTTATAAATTTATTAAATTAAAAGTTACAATTTTGGATAGTTACAAATAGCTTAGACGAGAATTGACCCTTACGAAAAGTTAAGGTGAGCCTGAATTTTAAGGGACAAATACCTTCTGTTCTTGTTGATGATTATGCTGGATCCTTGTGTTATCAGTTGGTAATCCTTTAGTTGTTTTTGGTGAGATACTTCTGCACTTTCACAATCGAACTTCTACAATTGAACTTCCACAATTGAATTTCTACAATTGAACTTCCACAATTGAATTTCTACAATTGAACTTCCACAATTGAGCTTCCGCAATTGAATTTCCGTAGTCAGAATATTCTGAGTTTGATTTATCTCTCGAAACTAAACTTCACCTTCTGAACTTCGGATCGTGAGTTAATCTTCACTAACAGAGTCACTAATAAGTTTTAGAATTTTCGTGGACACTTGACTGCACCGACTTTACTTCGTGGAACAACTGCACTGTAGAAGAATTGCACCCTTCACCGCCGAATTTCGAGACTAGAACTCTTGACCGCCGAATTTTAGAACTGGAACTCTTGACCGCCGAATTTTTAGAACTGGTACTCTTGACCGCCGAATTTTTAGAAC
>UCOK01006285.1:0-13498 GCA_900474325.1 Synergus umbraculus | reverse complement strand
TAATAATTTTAAGTGATTTTGTGAGAATTTTAAAGGATTTCATGGAATTTGATAAGATTTCTATGTAATATTTATAAAGGATATAAAAGATATAAAGAGATTTTAAATTTTACCGTAAAATTTTAAGAATTTTTTTTCAAAAGGTTATTAGGAATTTTTAGAGATTTTCATAAATTTTAATATGGATTTCACAAGATTTATGAGTTTGAAAATTTCTCTGGAATTTGTAAGAATTTCATTGGAGATAATCTCTAAAAATTTCTATTTTTAGAGTTTCACTAATTTTAACATAGATTTCCAGAGATTAATAATTTTGAAGGTTTTTATGTGCATCTTTAACGATTTTTAAGTGATTTTTACGAAATTCAAGAGATTTTTAGGATATTAAAACGATTTTGTAGAATTTTATGGGATTTTAGAATATTTTGTGAAATTTTAAGAGATTTCTAATAATTTTAAGTGATTTTGAGAGATTTTTCTGATATTTAAATGATTTTGTGAGAATTTTAAAGGATTTCGTGGAATTTGATAAGATTTCATGAAAGATAATGGGATTCTAAATGCTATCGTAGAATTTTAAAGAATTTCAAGAAGTTTCTGGGAAGTTTTAGAATTTTTCATGACTGATTAGATTTCAATCTAAATCTACTTGAAGATACTTTTATAATTTTAAAATATGTAAGTTGTGGGATTTAAATAAGGAATTTTAAACTCTATAGGGTATTTTATTGAGAAATTTCAAAAGATTTTTATGATTTTTAAAAGATTATGTAGAATTTACAAAGATTTCGAAGTTTTTCGTAAAATTTTAAGGGTTTTCAAAAAATATTTCTATAATTTATAAAAGATTTTGTAATATTTTTAAGGATTTCAAGTTGATTTAAGTGATTTTTACGAAATTCAAGAGATTTTTAGGATATTAAAACGATTTTGTAGAATTTTATGGGATTTTAGAATATTTTGTGAAATTTTAAGAGATTTTAAAATCTTTATAAGAGTTTTATGAGGTCTTAAGGAATTTGAAATATTATCCAGAAATTTTAAGGAATTTTACGAGATTTCTAATAATTTTAAGTGATTTTGAGAGATTTTTCTGATATTTAAATGATTTTGTGAGAATTTTAAAGGATTTCATGGAATTTGATAAGATTTCTATGTAATATTTATAAGGGATATAAAAGATATAAAGAGATTTTAAATTTTACCGTAAAATTTTAAGAATTTTTTTGGGAATTTGAAGAGATTTTAAAATTTTTTTCATGGAATTTCGAAAGGTTATTAGGAATTTTTAGAGATTTTCATAATTTTAATATGGATTTCAGAAGATTTATGAATTTGAAAATTTCTCTGGAATTTGTAAGAATTTCATGGGAGATAATCTCTAAAAATTTCTATTTTTAGAGTTTCACTAATTTTAAGTGATTTCGAGAGATTTTTCTAATATTTAAAGGATTTGACGAGAATTTTAAAGGATTTCATGGAATTTGAATTGTTATCATTGAATTTAAAAGAATCTCAAGAAGTTTTTGAAAATTTTAAGAGATTTCAACGAAGTTTAACATAGATTTTAAGAGATTAAAAAAATAAAATATAATAAATTATATAATATTGAATAAGAACGTAAATGCGCGCGCGTTCTTTCTAGTTCAATAAAAATTGGTGCAGCTGCAAAGAAAATGTCGTGTTAGCATTTTAGAACGGCATTTCCTGTCGCAAGAGGAAGTTTTGATAGCATTTTAGCACAGACCCTTTGAAATGTCCTCACCAACGTGGCAATAGAGTTGGTTGTTTGCGAAAGCTTTTATTGTCGACTGAGGCGAATCTCTTTCTTTTCATCTTGCTTAGTGTGATACTACTCTCCAGAAGACGTATTCGAGGGAGTAATAAAAAATAAAATGTCCACACTCACACACCTTCACCTCCCACAGAAAGAAAATACTTCATACTAAAGCAAACATTTACTAAGTGGTTTTCAACAGAATTTATCTTTTACATATATTTTTCGCATCTTCTGATTGTTGATTGAGAGAGTAATAGCGATTTCACTGTAATTTTGATTATTTCTATATAACAATAGAGAGTAAAGTGGACTTTGGATGAATGGATTGCAGACGCTCTCTTGAGGGTTAAGAAGAACGTCCTAAGAAACCACCACAAATCTCTCTAGAAACATTTGGCCTCCCTCCAGAAAACCCTTTCCACGAAAGCAGAAAGTCTTAAATTTTCTGCAGGATCAATGTCAATTAAGAAAAGTCTATGGTGAAAAATGTGTGCACCTGTACAATATATTTTCTACAATATATATTCTCTGCACAAGAGATTACTTTCGCTTGTGGTAATAAAACTGCTCTTTAGATCATTTCGCAGTTCCCTTTATGTGTCCTATGAAACTTTTGCGCATTGTCTTTGTTTCACTCATCTTTCTTCACTTAAGAAACGTAATTATGTTTCTTTTCCGCTCATGTAAATTCCTATGAATTTCAACAATTTAGTTGTAATGCAGACATTTCTTTCGGAGATTTTACTTTTACGTTTGTTAATATCCTTTCTTTCCTTTATTCCTCACTCTTGCCCTGCGGCACTTCACGACGAATCCCTGTTTTACAACGACTATCTATTTGATTACATTGTAAACCGACTCTTGGAGACGCCATTCTGTCCTTACAATTTCTTTTTTTTATTAGAAAAATAAGCGCATAGCATACGCTTTAACCCCCTTATAAGCACTGGTCACCCCTGGTAAAAGGTCGTCAATAAATCCCAGAAGCTTTTAGAATGTGAGAAAACGAGAAACAGGTTCTCTATTGCGTGATGAGGAACGGATTGTTCGATCTTATGTAAAGAGCAATAAACCGTAGGGTAGGACACTTAGCACAGTGCTCGATTTTACGTAACTACGGGAACTGACAGTGACCCACAAATAATAAACAGCCATTCTCTCAAACTCATTGCACTAGAAACCTATAGGAAATATAAAGAAAAAGATTAAACGTAACTTCTTGGGAGAATTTACATTTGCACGAGATTCTCAGTATTAATCTTTGTTTAACCAAGGGATCTAGCTGACCGGGAAACCGGGAAAAACCCGGGAATTTTATTTGACGGAAGAATCGGAAAAACCCCGGGTACTTGCAAATCAACACGCGATTATTTGTTTTTTTTTACTTCTTATAACTTCGATTCAAGTCATTCAGAAGTTAATTATACTCTTAATCTGAAACAGCGGAATTTCGCTGATTCTATTTTAGAGAGTAGATTTCGAATAATAATATACCTATACGAGATTTTAAAGAAATTTCGTTATCATCTTTTTAGAGCGTCATTTTAAAAGTATTTTTTGGGATTTTTAAAAGATTTCGCAGAATTTTAAGGAATTTACGGATATTTAAAGGAATTCATCAAATTTTTAAAGATTTTTAAGAACTGTAGGGGATTTTAAAGGATTTAAAATGTTTTCATGAAACTGCGAGGAATTTTAAGAGAACTTAAGAGATTTTTAATGATTTTTAAAAAATTTTGTAGAATTTCATGATATTTTTAATTATTATGAGGAATTTCAAACGATTTGTCTGATTTTTTAAATATTTTATGTAATTTTTAAAGATTTCATGGAATTTAATGATATTTCTAATACTTTTAATGTATTTTAAAGGATAAAAAGGTATTTTAATTGTTATCATAGAATTTTAAAGAATTTCAAGAAGTTTCTGAGATTTTAAGGGATTTTAAGTCTTGTACTGGAATTTCGAGGAATTTCAAAATTTCAAAAGGTTTCTGAGAATTTTAAGGGATTTTAAATGTTTTCATGAAATCTTGAGGAATTTTACAAGAACTCAAGAGATTTTTTATGATTTTAAAAAAATTTTTGTGAAATTTCAGGAGATTTAAAATAATTTAAAGAAATTTCAACAATTTTTCTGATTTTTGAAAGATTTTATGTTTTCATGGAAAGAATTTAATTATCTTTCTAATTCTTTTAATGTATTTTAATTGTTATCATAGAATTTTAAGTAATTTCAAAAGTTTCAAGAATTTCCACAGTTTTTGAGAATTTTAAGAGGTTTAGAATGGTTTCTCGGATTTTAATGGAATTTCAGTTTGTCGTGGAATTTCGAGGAATTTCGAAAATAAAAAAGTTTTCTAAGAATATTACTGGATTTTACTTTCAGTCAATGAAATTTTCAAAAATTTGAAGAGAATTAAGAGGTTTTATTGACTTTTAAAAGACTTTATTGGCATTTTTAAGGATTTTATGGAAATTTATGGGATTTCTAATAATTTTAAGGAATTTCAAAAAAGTTTTCTGATTTTTCAAAAGATTTTATGGAATCGTATGAAATTTTTAATACTTTAAATGGATTTTAAAGGATTTCAAAGGTTTTTAAATGTTATCGTAGTATTTTTAAAAATTTCGTGAAGTTTCTGGGAATTTTAAGAGATTTTCTCAAATTTTCAGAAATTTCGAGGAATTTCGAAATTTTAAAAGGTTTCTGAGAATTTTAAAGAATTTTAAATTCAGTCATGAGATTTCCAAGAATTTTAAAAGAATTGTGTAAATTTTAATGAATTAAAAGACTTTATTGGCATTTTTTAAGGATTTTATGAAATTTTATGAGATTTCTAATAATTTTAAGGAATTTCAATAAATTTTTCTGATTTTTAAAAGATTTTATGGAATCTGATGAGATTTCTAATACTTTTAATGAATTTTAAAGAATTTAAAGGGTTTTTAAATTTTATCGTAGAATTTCAAAGAATTTTAAAAAGTTTCTGGGTATTTTAAGATAGAATTTCTACTTTGTCAAATTAAAAAAAATTTTTTTTCAAAAATCACAAAAAGGCAACTATAAAGTAGTTGGAACAAAAAAAAAATTGACCGGGAAAAACTCGGGAATTCCCTAATCAGTAGACACCCTGTATAACTCTTTCAAAAGTAGATCATTTTAATTAAATGCAGTATGCAGAAAAATTTCTTCATATGAACACGTTCAAATTCTTATAATTTTCTTTGAATTCTATTGAATTCTTTTTGAGTTATTAAAGGTTGAATTGGGAAAAAATAGGGCGACACTTGTAAACAAATTTTAATTTTCTAGAATTGCTAGAACTATCGATTCACAGCAATGCAGCACAGAATTATAGCAGTGTTATTATTAGATTATCTTGGCAACTTCAATGCGACAGAGAAATGAATTTAATTGTCAATGATCGTGCGACCTCCTTTAAGAGGGTTCAATCGAGTTCTACGACTTCTCCCACAGCACAAAGCTTGACAGGGCTCTTAATTCAATTTATTTGCAATTGCACGGCACTGATGCACTTTAATTATTTCAATAATTTTCAGCGCGTATATTGCATTTTCGAGCGATTGCAGACAGCCGAACCGTTTTAAGTGCTAGCCTGGCCAGAACTGCTAACAGACTCTGAAATTTTTTATATATCACGTTAATTTAATCTTTAATTTATATTTCTGTGATATTAATGTCTGCGCAGTAAATTTCTACTGCATAAAATGGCATTTCAACCTACTTATTATAGTCTTATCGCAATTATCACTATGTACATACTGGTGGAGTCGTAAAAACCTTAGAAATTACAAGTGATTTTTTAGATTTAGCCAGAGATTGAATTCGCTTAATTTGATGATAAGAGTCTTTTATCTCACTCAGTTAAAACTCTGCCTCTTAAGAAGAAATGGACTTATTACCTTGACTCCACAGATAATTTCATTTGCTAAAATTGAGTTACGTTAATTTCTTGCAAAGCAGAATGTTAAAAGGTAAATTGCATACAATTATGAATAGCTATTATGTTATTATGAAACTGTTATTTTAAGTCAAATTATTTCAATTAAGTGATTACTAAAAGTTTTACAACTGCTTTCTTTACTTCCTCACGTTTAAGCACAGATTAATTCTATACTAAGACTAAGTAATTTTCTATAGAAAATTACTTCAACTGTACACTTTACACATTTAATTTTTACGTTCTCACCATAGACTGTGTTATTTTAGTTTCAAGAGCGATAATAATAATTTCAAGGATTTTGTTGTTTCTTTACACAAATTAAAAAGGGGAAAGGGGTGATTTATTTAAATAAAAAAACGCAATTCATCGAGGCCTTTGTTTCAATTTGTATGACCTGAAGTCATCATTGATCTGGTGCGTGGTCGTGCATCAAAAGTAGATTTTAAATGTCAACAATTCGAGTTAGTGCGGAGAATTCTTTCTTTGGAAAATCTGATTTCAAGGGGTGTGTGCTAAGTACCGGATTCATTCAGGCGCCTCGGGTACTTTCTCAAGGAGTTAAACTGGTTTTTATACTCAGCGTCAGCGGCATTGAGTACTTTTGGAAAAACTATACCCAGAGAGAACAGAGAAAACGTAACAATGCAGCCTTCTTTATTATGTGAGGCTCATCACAGAAAAAGAAAAATTTCTAAATAATTTAAGCGAATAATATAAAAAATTAAAAGGCTCTCAGAATCATTATAGGAAATTCAAAGAAATTCAAATTATTTTCTGAAGTTGAAATAAAATTTTACTCTTAATATAAAAGACTTGCCTAAAACATAAATATTTATGTGCACATACAATTGAAATGTTCGAACGCGTCGTAACCTTGGATTTTGAAACAAACCGGTCTCACGCCGTGCAAATAGATCACATCTGTATACTTTCAGTGGCAAATACACGAATTGGAAGCTTTAGGAACGTAATTATTTGAATTTCGAAGAGAATAATTGCAATTGTGTTGACTGTAATTATTCAGCTCTCTTTCACCTGTTTTTAGGATTTTAATTTCTATTTAAAGTTGATTATAATGATTATTATTATTATTTATTTTTTTTTATTGTTATTGAAATATTCACTGTGAATACCGTACATAAAAAAGAGTCAATTTCACTCAGAGAATCAAATCGTTTCATAAATTTTATAAAGGCCCTTTTACATTTATATTAGCATGTGTTAAAGCGGGGAAGAAAGGTTCCGACCGGAAGGAAGAATAATCCTCTCGCACGTGCCTTGCATTTAAATGTAGACCAAAAATAACTATAGACGTACTTAACAGTCAGTGACGCTTGAAGTTCTTATGGTATATATTTTATTTAAAAAAAGGTTCGCACACCAATCAATACACTGGGAAAAATTTTTTATTGACAATAAAATAATATTTTTTAATAGTCTATATTAATTATTGAAACAATTTTTAATGAGTAATTTTATTTATGTTTCAGGTAAGTGTCTTGTGGCTTTACATATTTTATCTTCAATCACATCAAAAGGTAAGAACAAGTAGTTCAAGAGAATTGCAGATTGTCTCTTCTCAAAAAGAAGTGTGCCTATAAAGCGAAAACAATTTTTTATTTGAAAATATTTGGAAAAGTTTTATGAGAAAGGGAGTGAGTACTAAAGAGGTTTGAAAAAGTTTTAGGAAATTTTCTGTAAAAGGGGGTTGGATCAGGAAAAAGATATAGATAAGGAAAAGAGATATACGAGGATAAGAAGAAAAGTATTTACTTTGCAAATCCTCATCCTAATGCTTTCTATTAGACTAGACACACATGTTCAGAGAACGGTGTACACTCATACAGACCTTAAAGGTCTCGCATCTTGTGAGCTTGCAAAGAAGCAGTAGATCCCTTGAGCTCGTCGAATCATTCGTCAGCAACAGAAACTGTGAGATACGAATCTACAGTATCTACACGACTTCGGTTAACAACGAGAGATTAACGAGACACATTTACCCACCGTCCACCCTTGTACAGGAAATACGTCCAGTTCGCATCGTCTTTCTATACTGTACTTGGTTGTACAACTCCTGGTGAGAAATTCTTGATCCTAAACCAAACTTAGGATTTCCCATCGCTTTGTTTCTTGGAAATAAACCAGACAAGATAACAGGTTGCCTTATAAGGGATTTGACACAATCAAACTTAACAAACTTTTCATGTTGCTACCAACTTTAAACCTTGCGTTTAGAAAATAATTTTTAAAAATGTATCGCTTATTTCGTGAATGATCGTAGTTAGAAGTCATTCATCTCCTGTCACCTCGGGTTAATCCTCCACCGACCCTCTTCTGAAAGTTGACGGTTTTTTTACTCTATTTCTAAACAGAAATGATTTTCTTAATCAGGGTCATGTCAGGGAAGATCAAGTTTGTCAGGGAAGTCAGGGAAATGTCAGGGAAATGCGAGTAGTTGTCAGGGAAATAATAATTGATATTTATATTAATTATGTTATTTTTGTCCTATTAAATATTATGTAACTTTTATCATTTTTTTAAGAAATTTTAGAAGGTATCCAACGATTTCGAAGGATTATAAATAATTTCCAGGTATTATATGAGATTCTATAGATTTCTAACGATTTCAGGACATTTTAAATAATTTTAAAGGATTTGAAGAGGTTTTTAGGAATTTTAAGTGATTAGAAGAGATTTGTATAATATTGAAAAGATTCAGTTGAATTTTAAAAGGAATTCATGGAATATTAAGAGATTTTTAAGGAAGTTTAGGGAATTTAAAGAATTTTAAGGAATTTTAGGGAATTTTGAAAAGTTTTCAAATATTATAAAGGTTTTTTTTTACGCATTTTAAGGGATTTAAAAGTTTTTCGTGGAATTTTAAAGGATTTTACAGTAATAATTTTAATTATTGAATTAACGATATAAAAATGTTTTAACTATTCTAAGGATTTAGTAAGTATTCTAAAGAATTTAGAACTTTTTTTAAGGATCTAAAAAGAATTTAAGAGAATTCAAGCGATTTACCTAAATTTTCTAGTTACTTAAAATTTTTTTAAAAAGGTTATAAAAATGAGATGAAAAATTATTTTAAAGTGATTTTAAGGAATTTAAATTTTCCTCATGAGATTTTAAAGAATTTCACAAAATTTTTATGATTTATAAAAGATTTTGTAGAAGTTTAAGGAATTTTATGAGGTTTTCAAAAATTTTAATAGATGTTTACGTATTTTAAGGAATTTCAAAGTTTTTTGTGGAATGCTAAAGAATTTTAAGAAGTTTGTAAAAATTTTATGTAATTTTGACATTTTAAAAATTATCTTATGGAATTTTAATAGACCTCACCGAATTTTAAAAAATTTCAAGTTATTTTGCTTCCTCATAGGGGAAGCTTTGTTTGATTTTTAAAAGACTTGGTGAAATTTTGTTCAAGAGTTTTTTTTAGTGATTTTAATTAATTATGTAAAGTAATTGTAAAGGATTTCATGTAATTTTAAATATTGTAGTGGAATTTTATGATTTTAGGAATTTCAAAAGATTTCAGCGAGTTTAAAGAATTTCAATAGGTTTCCAATAGTTTAAAGAAATTTTTGTGAATTTTAAGATATTTCTAGGAATTTCAATGAATTTTAAGAGATCTTTTCAGAAGTTGTTGAAAATTCGAAAGATTTTTACGAATGTTGTGAAGTGATTTTTTAAAAGATTTAAACTGATATTATTTGAGATTTTTAGGATTTTCTAAAGATTTTGTGGAATTTTAGGTAATTTTGAATAATTTTCAAAAATTATACAAAAATTTTTTACGTATATTTAAAGGGATTTAAAAATTTTTCGTGTAATTATAAAGGATTTTAAGAAACGTGTAAGAATTTTAAGAAATCTTTACGTATTTCAAAGGATTTTAAAGTTTTTCGTTGAATTCTAAATGATTTTAAAAAGCTTGTAAAAATTAAAAGTAATTTTGACATTTTAAAAATGATTTTAAGCAGAATTTTAATAATCCTCATAGAATTAAAAAAAATTTCGTCATTTTTGATTTTTAAAAGATTTTTTGAGATATTTTATTTCAAGCGTTTTTTTTTAAAGATTTAAATGCACTTTAGGAAATTTTAAAGAAATTCATGAGATTTTTATGATTTGTAAACAATTTTGTAAAATAATTGTAAAGGATTTCATGGAATTTTAAACAGATTCGTGAGAATTCAGGATCTCATGAAATATTAACAAATTTAAAACGATTTCGTGGAATTTTAAGATGTTTCTAGGAATTTCAAGAAATTTCAATAAATTTTAAGAGATCTTTTCAAATGTTGTTGTAAATTTGAGAGATTTTTGCGAATGTTAAATGTTGTAAAGTGGTTTTAAATTTCATAAGATTTTAA
The DNA here is from genome assembly GCA_900474325.1 of Synergus umbraculus. Lineage (NCBI taxonomy): Eukaryota > Metazoa > Arthropoda > Insecta > Hymenoptera > Cynipidae > Synergus > Synergus umbraculus. Next base: position 3,368 of record UCOK01006285.1, on the reverse strand, counting down.
GTGATATTATACGAAATTTTTGAAAAATGTCAATAGTATTATAATTGAAAATTTGTAATTATACTTTTCTCTGAGGGAAATTTGTCTGAAAGTCAGAGAAAAGTCAGGGAAATGTCAGGGAAATTGAAAAATTGAATCTTGTGGCCATCCTGTTAATATTTCTATATCTGGTGATGTTTTTACAATATTTTACCATATTTTATGCAACTATTTTATTGCGGTATCTCAGGATAGTATGTCGGTTGTTAGGTGCGTGCAAACGTTCACCATTGCTATGTCGCTGAGTATTATGCCACCAACTACCATGCACCCTAGTCAGCGTTTTGATCTCCCACCAGTTTCTAGTGTAGCGACCACGGGACCCTCCGACAAGAAACCATCCGGTAAAGTCAGTTCAAGTCAGTCGCTGTTGAGACTTCGATCTACTCTCTGAGTGCCCAGGTGCTTTCATTTCTTTTTTTCTTTTTTTTTTTGTCTTATATATTTATGGTTTTCTTCTGTGACCTCTTCTGTGAGTCAATTAATAAATCCTCGCCAGTTTGAAATAATATTAATGAATTTGAGTGTTGTTAGTGAAAAATCTGAGTGTTTTATGGTGATTATTGAATAATTTCATTCAGTATTGATGAATATTGAATTCAAGGATTAATAAACATTTTTTGCATTCTACTCTGTGCGCGGACATGAGACTGGAACATCATCATGCCCCCATATTGGTAAATATCAGAGTTAAGAAAAGAAAAAGAAAATAATGAAAAAAGAAAAAGAAAATACTAAGAAAAGAAAATTTCCCTGTAAAATTTGAATATATAGAACTTGTTAGTAGATTTAATTTAGTTGTAGTGACCCTGCGAGGTGATGAATGCAACAGGTGAAGAAGTGCGTGGGCCGCAAATGCGTATTTGAATATTTGGCAGAATTGAGGGCTTTACTTCTCATTTTCATTTTTTTTTCTCTATAATTGATTAATTCACAAATTAGTTTCATATTTCGTGTGGCACTGGATTTTACATTTATTATTTTTAAAGCTGAATGTGCAATCAGAAAAAGAACTTTTCGACAACTTCGCAGTTAAAGTTTGTGATTACCAGAAGTAACACGTGTTGAGTCGATTTTCCCCAAGCGCTCAATAAATAAACGCATTTATAAATACATCGTGACTATAGAACCACAGGACACCATTGGTGTTCAAAGATCAAGGTGTTAACCTTGATCTTTGTTTCAATTTGGAAATATATAATATAGATTCTGGATCAAACAATTTACATTTAAAAAAATAATTTTCTTTCCAAAAACCGCTACTTATGTTATTTTTGGTCAGAACTGGGCTCCGAGCAAGGTCAGATCTGGTCATCTCCTATTATATCATTTTTATGACTGATGGTAACTTACTGATTAATGATAGCTTACCGACTGATGATAACTTACCGATTGATGACAACTTACCGACTGATGGTAACTTATCAACAGAACACTGTTTTAATCAGTGGGCTATAAGTGTCCCAGAATCAGCTAAGCTTTATCTTGCAAATGCAACAAAGAACACGTGCGAAATGGTTCAAGTTTCTCGAATGTAATCGAATCAAATGAAATTGAATCTGTTTACAAGCGCATCAACTTAAAAAACATTCCAATGGATGCATAAAGATTGGTTCCTTGACTTTCACTCGTGGAGCTATGTAGATATACCTATGGCAACGTGCAGCATGATCATGAGCCGTGACTTGTCTGTTTTCTCGATGTAGGGGGTGTAAACTATCGTGGTCGGGTTCATTGAATTATCCTAGGTCTTTTGTATTTCTGATTTCGAATCAGTTAAAATTATATATAATAATATGCGCGAATTCATTCGGATTGATCCGGATTAAAAGTTTGGATTGATTTGGATTGGTTTCCGTTTGATTTGGATTGAAAGTTAGTTTTTCTAAAGGGGACAAATACTATTCTTATGTAAATAGTGAAATTTTATTCGAAATATATCCGGAAACATTACGCTTCATTAAGAAATTAAAAATAGGTCATGACTAGGATTAGAGGGTCTATTCTGGAATGACCTAGTGGTAACAGAAACGCAACTTCACACGCACACATGTATCTAACACTAAATATACATACCACACACATATCAGGCTAAGAATAGGAATTTAATGTTTCCTTATATAAACTCTCTTCTAGTATTGTAATTTAAGAAAAATTGTCATTTATAGTGCAGATAATCTTGATAAACGATCAGAGCATTTTTTTTTTATGGTTGTAAAAGTTAAAAAATTGTGAAATTATGTCATAAATGTCAATCTTCTTGCGCATTATATTGAACGAAAAGGAGACTATAAAAATAAAATTTTAGGGAAACGTACATGGTCTATCAACTTAAGGAAGTTTATTACTTATCCGATTTCTATCTTATCGGCTTTCATTTTTCCAGGCATCTCTCTTGAAAAAAATAGAGAAAATGCATTTTAGCCAGTTGATAAATGTTTATCATTTCAATGATTATAATCGAGTAGATTATACGCTAATTATCGTTTTCTTTACGTTTGTCTGCTGCGAACAATCAATTTTAATTATTAGTTTATTAATTTGAAATGTTATCATTGAAAACCTGAAATATTTCAAGCGACAATTCACGTCACTTATACATGGCCTTAATAAAAATAGTTATTTAGATTTTAAAAAACCTTTGTCTTATTTAGGTTTATCGGCTGATCAACTTTCTAGGGTAGTAGGAACACGATAAATGTCTATTGAATCTCATCACTTCATTAGAGCAGAAAACTACTCTGCCGGCATTTTAATTGCCATCGCGTTCCAGTTAGGATTCACAGGTGTCACAGGGTTTGAAATCCGAATCAATTAGACACCGTTCTTAATCAATCCGAAGTTAAAATTCATTTAGTTGAAATTTTAAAAGTCTGAGGATTTTTTTTAGAATTATTGAAATAAAAATATCAATAATAACAATTTTCCAGTTTCAAAAACCTAAATTATTTGAAATTTATTAAATCTTCTGTAAATTTCTTAAAATTGTTTGAAATATTTCAAAATTCCATGGAGTTCATTAAAATCTCTTGAAACATCATGAAATCTCGTAAAATCCCTTGAAAGCTCTTATTAAAATCCCTTCAAATTTCTTCAAGTTTCTTAAATTCCTGAAAATGACACGAAATCTCATAAGATCCTTCAATATTTCTGGAAGTCTCAACTAAAAAAGTCCTTGAAATTCTGAAAAAGTCCTCAAAATAACTTAAAATCTTTTCCAATCCTTTAAAGTCTCTTTAAATTTCTTTAAGAAATCTCTTAAAATCCAGGACAATGCTGGTTAAATTTCTACCAATAAATAAATAAAAATTGTGTGTTTTGGAAACAGT
>UCOK01006279.1:0-13139 GCA_900474325.1 Synergus umbraculus | reverse complement strand
TATATATATATATATTTGTACAGGTAATGCCAAAAGGATTCGGTGATATTATCCGTAAAATAAAAATGGAATATAACAATCCGGAAATATATATAATGGAAAATGGAGTGTCAGATTCTGGAAAAAGTCTCCACGACCGTCAGCGATTCGAGTTTTTGCATGATTATATGTCGGAAATGTTGAAAGCCATTCATCAAGATGGATGTAATGTAAAAGCTTATACCATATGGAGTTTACTTGACAATTTCGAATGGGAAAGAGGTTTCAGGTAGAAAGCCTTCATCATATATCAATATTACAATTATCCACATTAGGTATAATGAAAAGACAAAGAGTATAAAGTAACATTCCTTTTTTCAGTGAACGCTTTGGAGTAGTACATGTGGACTTTGATCATATTAACAGAGCTAGAACACCAAAAAGATCTGCATCGTGGGTCAAGGATACATTTGTAAACAGGAAACTTATGCCATTTGAATATTATTCCGGAAGAAGAAAATTTTCAAAGAAATAAAAAACTTTCAGTTATATAGCGACCATGAAAGTAACTTCATCACACAGATTTAACCCTTTCTCATGATTTTATCTTTATCTTATATGTTAATCTTTTTCTCATAAAAAATGTTGTGAGTGACAAGTTTTTAAATATAAGCTATATTGAATTTTAGTTTTGTATTTTTAAATATAAATTTTAGGTTGAGAATTTTTAATAATTACAATCTAAACTAGCTTCCTTTGAATAATAGGTCCTTAGTCGTTCTCGCTCTTTGGCTTCAGAAAATGTTTTTCTTCATAAATGTGTGATAAATATATATATATCGTGTTTAAGTGCGGAAGAATGTTTTCTTGAAATTTCGATGTAAATTATAAGTTATTCGATAGAAATCATGTACATACTATATTATAAGTCTCAGTTCGCATGCAGAATATTTGTTAAATATAAATCACCCGGTTAGATAGTACGTTTTTCCATTCTTAGTTCTTTATTTCATTTTAAACAGCAAAAAAGTTCTTATAAATCAATTTTTATCATGATAGACTGCCTGCCAAATATTAGATAAAGTGATGTTCTTGATTTATTTCATATTGTATATCTTTTCACGAGATCGAGGATCTCAGCAGTTGTGCGCGGTTCAAGAGATAATTATAGATTAATTGACAGACGCGCGATTGCTCGGCAAATCCTCCTCAAACAATTCTGCACATGTCGCAAATGAACATTCATTTGACGACATCTTCATAAAAGGATATCCAATTCCCTTTATCAATAATGATATTTTATGTACCACAACTTTTCTAAGTTATAGTAATTAGTCACTTTTATAAGGTGTAGTTTAAGATAAATGACGTCTTTAAATTTGTATTCACTGGATTAAAATGTATATTCTAAATCTCGTAGTCGAAACGCTTATATTAAGATTAATCAAATATTGCTGAAATAAGTGTGAAGAGTTTCTGCCAAGCACACTGGACTGACTTGACTATACTAAAATTATCAGTAAGTACAGTATAATTAATCTCGCGTTCTTATATTATAACTACATTTTTATAATGACAATGAGCAGAGAAAATGATCATGCATGTCGAAAGGAGTAACTCTAAAACGTCGATCGTAAATATTTGAGTCTGAAGTGCTCTCTCTCCCTCTCCCACTCAATTTCTCTTTCTCTTGCACACACACACACACACACACACACACACACACACACACACACACGCACACACACCCACTCTCTAAGCATATGCCGATACTTTTTTCAGATTAGTTTTATAAATAAGAATACTAATTGGACGAGAGTCAATCTTGCGATTTCTTCTTGATAAGCGACTTTTCGCTTTCGCCCTCAATGTATCCGTTAACGCTGTTATTGGCTTTTAATTCAGTCTTAAAGTTTTGCTGAGTGGCAGTTTCCTCGCCGATCATTTGATTGTTAAAGCGAACGCTGCCCTCAATTCCAGTCTTTGTATTTTCACTGTTTAGCGATCCGCTGTGAACCTCAGTCAGATGCTTATACAGCGTCAATGATGTGGCGAACTCCATTTCACAACCGTAAACCTTGCACCTGAAATACAAAAAAGGAAATGAAAATTCCAACCTGCTTAAATATATTAAATATATTAGATATAAACCTAATGACCGACATATTTCTAATCTTATTTTCACATTTTATTTTTATATCTCATTATGAAAAATATAATATATAACACAATGTAATTTACAATATATTACCTACTTGAATCTTTATTTTTTATACTATAGGCCAGAACATTCCATGAAATATTTCAAATATATAAAAGTGAATAAATCTTACCGAAATACTTCACTGCATATCAAAGTTTGATTCGTAAGCAGTTTGGAATTAGCATGATTATCCTGATAGTGTTTAAATAAACTCGTCGCGTTGTTCGCTTGAGCACCGCAACCAGGTGTTTTGCATCTGTGCAAAAAAAATTGTTAAGACTTTTCTGAAACATTTACTTATGGATAATTCTCCAGAAAAAGGGCGTACGTATTTGCCACAAAGAATTCTACGTCCAATCACTGTTGTCTTCAAAATCGATTAAAAAATTTTTTAAATTCCCCATCAGGGCAGCAGAAAGGTAAACTTCTGTAAGGCCTTGGTGGGGCTAACGGGGGTCATATATAGACCTTACAGAGGGCCTACCGTGGCCGCCTCACAGAGAGTCATTTTATTGGCCCTTCGTAGGCACCAGCCTACATTAGGCCTTCGAAGGCGAGCATGTCAAAACTATGTTGGCCCTTCATAGTTTTCCATCGTGGGGCCGACATAATAAGGGGGCAAATTACGTGGGGCCCCGCAGGGAACAACTTAAAATTTCCACATGGGTCTTCGCTCTTTGTGAGGGATATATTGAAAATAGTGGCAAAAGTACCACCCAATATTATTGGACCTGTATCTCATTTTTGTTTCATAGTTTAAAGTTGAACACTTCATTTTTAAAAGAAGATGTTAAAAAATGTGAAACGCTTGAATCTTTTCAGGAAGTAAGAGAAACAATAAAATCATTACAATATGATACATCAAGTTAGTTTTTTTTTCATACCCTATTTTAGAGAATTATCAATACTTATATCGCTTTGACTTTAAAAATATAATATAAAAAAGTTACACTCACTGATAAAAACTGACCGTTGATACCTTTGCCTGTTTCCGTTTTGGAGACTTTGGATTCATGTTGGCAGTGCTCGTAACCAGTTTGTGGCTGTCCTGATGATGGCGATAATGCGATATGTACTTGTAAGTCTTGCCACAACCATTGACCTCACATTTATATGGTTCTTGTTTAAATCTCGACATTCTCTGTTTCTTTGGAGTGTACTCCTCATCATCCGAACAATTACTATTTGTTTCAACAGACATATCTTCGAGCTTTGAATTTTCACGATCACAACTGTTACGAAAAACCCTCCCCAAATTGTCCAACTCTGTACTTGAATTTTGACTCAGAGGAGAGTTGTTGTCTTTTTTCGAATTTGTATTCTTGGTTATGGTCACATCATCGTTTACGAAGACAACACTGCTTTGCTCCTGCAAATTTTCCAATTTTACATTTTTAATTGACTTAAATATTGACCGATTCGATGTGTCAGAAAAAAATTTCAAAATTTGAGCTGTTTTCCGAGTGATAAAATTCAATTTTTTTCTAGGTTCACTTTTTGGACATCAAATAACACTTGAAAAGGGCAAATTAAAATCAAAAGGAAAATATAGTCAATATTAAGTATAATAATGCAAGTACCATAAATAAACTAGAAATTCTAAAAAAATGCATATTTTCAGAACAGAAAATTCCTTCATAAAAATTGACTGAAATTCGCTATTCGTATATGTATTATTTTAGGTTGGCTGGATCAAAAATTTTAAAGCACAAATTTGGTTAATTTTTTATTAATTCTTTGTATTTAAATGTCACTATACTCATTAGGATGAATCAGTCTTTTTTTCAAATAATTATAGTATTAGAAAAAATTGCATTTAATATTTAAAAAAATAAATTATCGATTAATTGGGAACTATTTTTGGCAAAGCTCTTAATCTCGATAATCCATCTCGAGAAATGGGTATATCAACTTTTTCATTCACATCCTATTTTAAAGTTGCCTATTTCCTTGATAATAATTGGTTACTCTGTCTTGTATTCACTTCCGAATTTAAAACGGTCAAGAGGGACTCCTAAACAATTTTTAAACAATAAAAAAAGGAATTTTAATTTTTACTGAGTACTCTAATTTCTATGTATTCAATAATAAATATCCAAACTATTTCTAACGAAAATAATCTATTTGTCGTATCAAAAACCTAGAGTTCTAATATATTTCAAGGTTTAGTATGCTTGATAAATGTTGAAAAAATGACCTGTTGATTTTCATTACAATTGGATGGCCTTGCTTCATACTTGATGAGAAAGTTCTCCTTCGTGATAAGAAGATCTTCATTTTGTGGAAGCTTAGCACAAACTCTGTTTAAATTATCTTTGGAAAAATTGTTCTGTTCCTTAAATTTTTTTGCTTCGAGCGAATAATCCTCCTTTTGTTCAGCTTTTGTAGCTACTCTTCGTTCAAGTTGTTCATCTTGTTGTATAGAAAAGCAGTTATTTCTTAATGAATATTCACTATTCCCAGAAGCTAAACTATCTACGCTGTGGCGAGGATCTTCCACTTTGTTTTCGAAATAACCATCTTCACTATTTTGCGTGACGTCATCTTCGATCGCGTTCTCAGTCCCTTCAACAAAGCAGATAATCTCTGGTTCAGTTGGAAGACTCGGTGGTTGTCTGTGGCAAGTCTCGATGTGATCTTCAAGGTATTCGCTAGTCATATGTGTGGAACTGCAACTAGTGTACGGACATACGAAAACATTCGCCTCATTATGCCACTTTTGATAGTGACGCCACATACTACCTGGATCCGAAAGTTCCTCTCCGCAACCCGGTTCGCGACATCTGGAAACAAATAATAAAATTGTATTATTTAAAACTAGTGCAATTAGCATTGGAATTGATGATATTCTATATTATACGGGTGTTACACGGAAAATAGTCGGCCTATTACAGTTAAGCAATTCTTTATAATAGCTCAACGTTTAGCTGGAAAAGAATAAAGGACTATATTTAGGAAGATCTCTGAAACAGCCAAAGTGAATATTTTTTACCACTTTTCCTGCTCTAGCATTAACACATAGTCCATGGAAAGTTTATTTAATGAAACTAAAAGTTTTACTTAATCTAAGCATGCGGATACTTTGATTTAATAGGAGTACGTTATTGATTCCCTCGTTCTTCTTAACTTTTATTCCGTGTACTGTAGACCTTATGTAGATCAGTACAGATATTCATAAATTAGAATTTCAGGCGAAAATATAAATCAATCCAAAACAGAAAATCGATTTTTTGGTGGCTAAGCCACCTTTCTTCTCGTTAAACTAAATATTAAGTTTAACTTACATGAAACGAATCTTCAATGCCTCTAAGGTTTCATGAGACTTGTATTCATCTTGATTCGTAAAGATTTTTCCGCAACCTCGTTGTTTGCACGTATAAATCTCCTGAAAAAATGATTTTACGATTTCGTGAAGTTATTGATCTATATTGTATAAAAGATCTACATTTTTATTTTTATTATAGAACGCTTAGTTTTCGTTTTAATCGCTAAAATTGATATTAAATTTCAGAAAATGTCCGAAAACACGTCTTGGATAATAAATGTTTGTGAATTACAAATGGAGAATAATCTTATTGTATATATTGCTTTGCTTCGAAATACATATAGGGTAGAAAAGGAATTTCGGAGACTTAAAAATGAAATGTTTACCTATGCAGTCACTAAAAACGACAAAAAATATCATTTTATGGTCGAATGATGCGAAATACGAAAAAATGTTGCAAGTTAAACTTATTGATTTATATAATAAATAAAAAAAAACTTATTCTGCTCGTAAAATTATAATAATATACATCTCTTGAAATGATATATTTCTTAATATAATTAAAACTATCTTTTGTATCTATATTAAACGGTGAGTATAAATATTTTAAACTCAAGATTTATCAAAATGTAGTTATTTATCACTCATACATTCGTAGTCAATGTTTTTTGATAAAATTTTCGTTGATATTTTTGATAGTGTATAGATATAATGATGAAGTGCAGGAAGCGAAAATTAAGACAAGTATGGCAGTTTAGAGCGATTTGTTTTGACCAACAGGTCATTGAACCGAGTTGAGAATTTTCGATACCTTCTTAGGGACAATTTCCTCAATAGTGCGGTTCCTGGACACAAATCTGATGACGCTGACTTCGGTGGGTCTGTCTGCACATGTCTCTGTGCCCTGACCCATGACTGACGTAGTTTTATCCGTTTTATCGAATTTCAATGAAACGCTTATAGGCTTCTAGGAATCACATAACCTCCACAGACCTATTCAAAAACAAAATGCACTCGCTAGTGTTCAAAGCTGAACTTCACAATAAAGAGTAATTTGCATTAAAATCTTTAACGACAATTGACACTTCGGGAAGAAGCTGCAGGATGAAACGCGCTCCTGTCGCGGCAAAAAGCTTTTTCTTTTACATTATCGGCATGTCAATAAAAACAAATGCTTTAAATCACGCGAAGTAACATAAGGACAAGGAGTATGTCTAGTGTAATAAGCACTCAATGCTTCAATGGGTGCTACTCAGCGCACTGCGCAGTCTACCGACTACCACTGATCAGCTATACCTATAGAGTTCTTAAATTCATGGTATGTAATTTAAAATTGGGTAAAGTAACCGAGAACGTTACCGTCACATAAGAGAATTTATCAGATTAAAAATTTTAATATTATCCGGATAAAAAATTAATAATATAGTTATTTATTAATAACAATAAAGTGTAATTATTAATAATTAAAAAGTAAGAGAATATTACCGCGGTAGTATGTATTACCCGCACTATAGAAGAACCAGGGTTGCACACGTAATATACCTAAAGTAAATTACATGAGGTTTTTGACGTAATTTACGTACGTAATTTACGTCTCTAGTTTTTTACATGTAATTTACGTTTTCAAGATGGCGACTGCGCTTCATATTTAGAAAGTAAACATAACCTAATTCTTGAATAATTGAGGTTATGTTATGCTCTTTTCCCCCCAAACTCCTTTCAAATCCGCCATTTTATACATTTATTACATTTTTACGTATAATACGTAAAATACGTATTATACGTAAGAAGAACCCTGAGAAGAACTCTAGCCAGGGTTCGTACGTAACATACCTTAGGTAATTTACGTATGTAGTTCTTTTTACATGTAAATTACGTACGTAATTTATGTCCCTTGTTTTTTTTTACATGTTCATAATTTACGTTTTCAAGATGACAACAGTGCGCTTACATGACTTTTTCCCCATCTTCCTTTCAAGTCGTGTTTCATTAAGTCCGACTTTCATTACATACATTTGTTACATTTTTTACATATAATACGCAAAATACGTATTATACATAATTAAGACGAATCCGGAATGCGTTGCGTTTTTGCGCAAAACCATGAGAGTGGAAGAGACACACTAATACTACTATCTCACTCACTCTCATGGTTTTGTGCAAAAACGCAACGGTCAAAAATAAAACCGAGATATACGCAAAAAACTGAAAAACCATAAATGTGACCTTCAAAGGTCATCTTCAAGGTTAAATGGCTTAACATTTCAGGAAAAAGAGTTTTCTTTTCTTATCGTATTTATTATCCGGCTATAGGGCTCCTTGAACGACAAGTTTTAAAAATTTCAAAATATGTCAGCGGATTTCTTTTGGGATATCATCAAGACATCGATATAGATTTACGACTTCTATATAAGAGATTACAAAAATTTTAAATTAATTTTAAGGATAATTTTCATTCATCGGGGAAAGCAAAAAATATCGATAGATCGATTTACAACGATCGATGTTTTTATAGGCGGATGGATTATTAAAAAGAAAATTGAATAAAGTAGTAGTAGTTTACAATATCAGAAGAAGGTTTAAAGAAATATATCTCAAGACAGTTATTTAGTTTCAACAAATTCTCAATTATCTCGAGATATCTCGAAATCGTTTTGTAATATTTTGATCAATGGTCTATATACATTATATTAAAAAAATATTATAAGTCTTTTTGTATTGGAATCTTTTTAATAGTATAAAAAGATCTAAAATTAGCCCCTATAAAAATTGCATTCAGATGTCTCTTCTACAGGTGTATACACAGCTAGCTACTGTATATATAATTATTTAATACAATGGTTGAAATGAACGTTCCTGTAATTATCGAGAAGTAAGCACCAAAATGTAGACTCTCTCCAGGAGAATTTCCTATTCCCGGGAGATGGACAACTGACACTAATTCAGTCGTTGAATTTACTGATGATTGCAGCAAACTATTATCAGCTGCCTTATTCATTGATAAGAATAATAACTCAAGTCCGTCCTCTCCATTACAAAGGTCTGATGAACAATAATGATAATACGTTTTTTCTGATGGATTTAGAGTCATTTTATCACTATAAGAATACGGTGCAACATTTTCACAACCCCGATGAAAATATGTTATTTTCTCCTCCGATGAATTCAGGAGCTCACTCCAAACGCGGATGGTACAGTGAGTTTTTGCACACTCTTTTGGAGTTCCAGCGGACGTTAAACAGGAGTTGACAGTGCTGTTTGAGTTAGACATCATCTTGCATTGATAGCATCGCAAACCTGCAAATATTATTTTTGTAAATTTACAAATCTTTAATTTATTATTTTAATTAATAATTAAGGGTTCAATAGCCTGCATGCACTGCTGCAGTGATGTCCAATAACGCATGCGAGTATAAATGAGTAAAACCGTTTTATTATAGCAGGGTTATTGGTTTTTGTTACGCGTAACTGAAGGACTTTTTTACGTATTACACGTAGAAAACCAACCCCCACTTCAAATGAATTTTTAAAATCTATGTACATATAATAATTACAAAATATTAAACCTTTTAAATATTCAAATCTTTCTACAACGTTAATTTTTCAGACAATATACATCAGTCGCTTTTCCACAAGAAAGCGTCGAGTATTACGAAAACTGCACACTATATAATATATAAGTAAATAATTTTGTTATTGTTTTAAAGAGTTGAATTTACTCTAAAAAAGGCGAATTATTTTCAGAATAGGTACCGTCATTTCTTTGTAAAGAGATCAATGATTTATTTTTAGTGTGCAATAATAAATAACGGACGGCGGCGCAGCGGGGAAACGATATTACGTGATAAAGATCATTTATTTATGTACAAATGCGATATGATGTGCGTGTATATGAAATAAAAATTGCATGTCATATTAACCTAGGTCAAGTATTATTATTGTTATTATAACATATTTGCAGGTATTCGTATATAAAGGCGTGAAAATTGAAAAGGTTTTCAATCAGCGTAGTGCTTCTTATATGTATATACACTTGAAGCGGAAGAAATTTTTTTATTTTTAAATGAAAGTTTGATATATTTGAGAAATTATAGTCGAAAAATAAATTTTATTAAAATTATAAAAGTACATAAAACTTGTAAAATATTAAATATTCTGTTAAATCCTTGTAAGAAATTCAACTTGCGAGCGGTATATATTTGAATAACTATGCAAAATTTCATGAATTTATCTGTACACGTTCTCGAGATATTATTGCAGCAGGATCGTCGCGTGACATACATACATTATAGATATACATCCTACATATATATACACAAATTTGTTCAAAAAAACTTTTTTGGCGGGAAACTGGATTTTGTCATCACTATAAAGCTTCCTTATAGTTCTATAATATATGGTGAGGAAGAAAAATTCATATATGTTTGTTTTAACAAAAAATGAAGTTTTTTCCTAACAAATTTATGAAAATTTTTTATGGTTTAGTGAAGTGCTTACCGTTTATTGTGAACGGTGCAGCACTCAGCAAAATGAAGAAAATTAAATGTGGTTGAAATATTATTTGCATGTTGACTTTGTACAATGTTTCACTTTTTAGGCTTGAAACGAAGCTAGCAATTAGTTCCACTGCGCTGAGTGCAGAGCGCGAATTAATACCTTTGTTGAGGTTTATCATGAGTTATTAACTCATCATTTTATATCTGATCGAGTACAAGTAGACATAGATAATCGGCATGACGACCGTCCGGACGTTTGTTTTTTCCAATGATTAATGTACGGCATTACTGCATATGTATATTTATTATGACATATTTTATACAGACCCAGCATAATTTTCCTTATTTTCCAATAAAATAGGTATATATCACACAATTATAGGTAAAACATCCCATAAAATCTGTTGAAAAATGATAAAACAGTTATTCAATCTTTTCAATGTTTATAAGTCTTAACTTATTGTAATCTATAATTATTATTTTTTCTACGATAATAATATATCTATGTAGTTATTGAAATTTGTGCAATTTGGAGAGCATTTCTTTACTGGAAATAATAAAATTTTTTCACTGCACAATTTGCGATCATCCGGACTATACAAAAAGTGTGTCGTATTGCACAACATTTTAGACCCTGAATTTCATAACGCTCTAATAAAATAAAATATAAAAATGAGGCAATTTTAAAGCATAATAAAACCTATTCGACCTTGAATTTAGGGTCACGGTCAGGCCTGCAACCACTGTTTTTCTGTCTCTTTCTCCAGCAACTTCCCCAGCAGCAATTAATTTTAACACCATCAAAATACAATAGATGCGCGGTCAACGCGCGTTATTGAAATCTCTTATTGTATTTATATATTTTTAAGTTCTCTATTACATTGTGTATCCTTCCACGCACGGGCCACTGTAAAAATAAATTTTTTCATTTCAATTGTCATGATCGTCGTGCTCGCTCAAACCATTTTAATGTATACACACATATATGTATATTGCTCTGGTAAACTCAGCAGCAAGCTGAGCATTGACGAGGCGCGTGCTGTTAGGAAAACCTAATTACGATAGGAAGTAATTTGTAGTTTTTCCCCATTCTTTAATGTTCATTATTATATATATGCGGTATTGTTACAGAGAAATGATCATGTGCTGGCAGCAAGGAAGGTCGAGTATTTATATTGTCGCGGCTCGGAGTCCGAGTTAATGTTACTACTGAATTGAAAATAATAGAAAAAGTAGATGCTGTATAGATATCTAACTTTCGTGTGACTTTTCGCACTTGGATGTGCATAAATATAAGACGAGCAGACATTTAGGTTCACAAAGCTGTGTTCAGTCGTGCTGTCGAGTGATTCTATCTATGTTTTTTAAACAATAAGCAAATAAGATGCAAAGAGAGACATGTTTTATAGCTTTCTTATTGTTGTTGGTGGTGTGTTTTTTATGTAAAAATGTATTTGGTCAGCAACCACCTATTTTTGCGAGTGGGACACAAACTGCCCCCCCTTACGCTAGCCAACCAAGTAAGTAAATACCTATATATACATATATATATATATATTTTACTACATATTTATATTTATATGTATCGAGTGAATATTAATTATAGGCCATTTACTAACTTTTATTTAACTTTCAAAATTTTTAACTCGATATCTTTAAAATTTGTGTGGACGTTAGTTAGTTCATCCTCAAAATTTCAGCAAAAAGAGTCGCTTAGTACTATTTCTTTTCAATTTCTTTTGGAATCGATAGAACTTTGTTGAATCCATGGATATATCTTAATATTTAAAAAAATAATAGACACCCCAAAATAATTTTTTTAAATATTCTTAAATCCCTTATTAAATCTCGATACATTTTCTGTAATTCTTACAGAAATTTCTTAAAATCTTGTAAAAATTTTCGCTATTTCAAAATAAGAAAAGATTAAGTTCCTTTTGAAACTCGCACTGAAATCCTACATTAAACCTCTTAAAATGTTTTGGTATCCTTATTAATTTTTTAAAATCTCCCAAGATGTTTTGAATTATGTATTTTAAGGGCGTTGGGTCCAAGTGTTAAGCTCAAAATTCTATTCTCCATTTTACTCAACGAAAATTACAAAGAAATATTTTTTTTGCTCTGTAGCACTAATCTGTTATCAAATATAAGACCGCGTACAGAGCGAAAAAATATTTAATTTTTACAATTTTTGCATAAAACGAAGAATTCAAAATGTAACTTCAAAATTCAATATTTTCATTTATTTAAAAAATATTTGAATTAAATATTTTTTGGCTTTGTACGCATAATTCTATTTAACAATTGATTAATTCTACAAAGAGAAAAAATTCCAAATTAAATATTTTTTGAGTAAAATGAGGAAATCGAATTTTTAGATTAAAACTTGGCTCCAACACCCTTAAAAAGCATTCTAGTTCCAAGAAATTTGTTTTATTTTACTATTAAAAGAAAAAATGTTATACATTTTTTTTCGATTTTTTTTATCGTATTATG
Organism: Synergus umbraculus; assembly: GCA_900474325.1. Classification (NCBI taxonomy): domain Eukaryota; kingdom Metazoa; phylum Arthropoda; class Insecta; order Hymenoptera; family Cynipidae; genus Synergus; species Synergus umbraculus. Next base: position 700 of record UCOK01006279.1, on the reverse strand, counting down.
AAGTCTTTTTAACTTTTACAATTTATTCTAGCAACATATATTGTCAATCCAACCAGTCTCCCGAATACGAATAGTGTATGCAATTGTGTGATCTCTGGAACATCATGTAAGGGAGTAATCGTTGATCCAGGATCCGGTACTATTGATATTCGTATTGTAAATCAGGTATGTAATATGACAATTTATAACAGATTACCATTAATAAATTATATATGTATGTATTTATAATTTTATACCGTGAAATAAATTATAATACAAAATATAGCCAATCATTCCTATCTTAAAAAAGTGTTGTCACGATATATCTCGAAAATCTCGCATACATTGTTGTTGCAAACCTGATTGGTTTTTGAATGACTTGAAGTTGAAAGAAGAAAAACAAACTAATGGTGCAAAAAAATGTCAGGAAAACCTTCGAAATACGTTAAAATTTCTTAAAACTTCCAAAAACCTCTTGAAGTCCCTTAAAAATCCACAAAAACGATTAAAATCATTTTTTTGTGGAATTTTAGGGAATTTTGAAAATTTTTAAAAGATTTTTTATATTTTAAGGAATTTTAAAGTTTTTCGTTACATTCGTGTTTTCGTTTACGTTCGTGTTCACGTTCTTGACGGATGTTGACTATAATTTTTTTGAAAATATAAAAATTGTAAAAAAAACCCGATTGCTCATATGGTAAGTAACACATGCCCTTAAAAT
>UCOK01006278.1:29388-56993 GCA_900474325.1 Synergus umbraculus | reverse complement strand
ATATATATATATATATATATATATATATAACTAATTGGATTTTTTTTACGTATTTCAGTAAGCCGATTGCACTGCGAATCGGAATCCTTCAAAATGGATCTTATTTTGGATATCAATTGCTGGTTATATCCAATGGAATTAGGTGAGAAAAGAATTAGTGTTTCACTAAATTTCTAGTCGCATGATATACTAATTTTAAAACAGTTGATGAATTATACGTAAATTTCAATACGGTTCCTTTCAAAAACAATAGAATATTTTGCAGTAATACCGCTAGTATGGTTTTTTCGATTATTCAAAAAGCGACATTTGTAGATATTTATTGTATTTGTACTTCCATAGATAATGAACACAATCGACTCAAATAATAATATTAGTGGAATAATTGTTGGAATCGTATTTGTCGCCATTTTAACTTGTGATGTGTACACTGCTAGTATACAGCTTGGATTAAGATGTTTATGGCAGCTAGCAAAACCAGTTAACCTAAAGTATTTTTTAATCTACCACTTATTGCTTCCGTGATCAGTCTCGATCTTGTTCCACCAAGACCGGTTTAAACGTTGCATGGCTTGAAATTTTTTATTATGTCAATTTCGTATTGTGACCCAAGTCAAAGACTCATAGATACAAACCGCGAACCACTAATGTTTTCGATTGTCATTTCTATCCTGAACTGACAACTTAACGTAATAACGGATCTTATCGTGACTCACGTATTGTATATACTATACCAGAATTGATATACAATATATAGCTCTTAAATATGAATACCATTTAGTCAGAATAAATCTTGCGCCTCTATAGCCAATTTTTATCCTTAAGCACAAAGTACAAAAGAACTGAAAAGTATTAAAACTTGGCTCAAATGTCACCCACACCCAATACATATTAATAAGTCATATAAGAAAATGTATTAATTTATCTTCACAGTTTGAGCAAAACTATAATTCCAGCGTAACAAATTGTTGATCCAAGGTTATTGTTATAAATGTAACTATCCTTTTCCAAAAAAGACAACATGGTCTACAAAAAACAAAATCAATACCTTCTCATTTGACAAGACTGTGTAAAAATTCCAGAGACTTTCTCAAGATTCCATGAGTTTTCAAGGTTTTCCAAGTCGTACGTGCTATAACAACCCGGGGCCGGTACGGTACCAATTGAATTCTGGAATCTCAAATAATTTTTGAGCATCGATTTCTGCAAAAGTCAAAAAGTAGTCTGCCTATCCTCCCTCTGTCGTTAAGTGTGAAGAGCCAAGGCCACGTCATGCTGCAGCAAAATGTCTCTGTCCCTCGTTCTTTTCTCTCTGCTTTCCTCCAGTTCTCTCCCTTGACCTCCCGAGTCAACCCCTTCAGTACATTGAGCATGAAACCGCCCTCTGCTGGTTGTTGGTACCGTGTTGGTGTACGACTATATAGTCGACTTGGACAAACCGAATGGCCAAATGCCAATAGCAGTGGGAGTTATTCGATCCCGCTCATCAGTGCCCCAACTCAATTCGCCCCTGTGTTTACAGATTCATATCTCCTCACCGACATTCCCCCACCCTCAAGAAACCCTATTCCACGTGCTACCCCACCGCGAACCCCCCCCCTCCCCCTTTCAAAGTTTCTTTCTCTTTCTCTCCTTCCACCCTCCTCCCACCTCCTACTCACCAACCCGTTTACCCTCTAAACCGAATGGCGAAGGTTAGTCGATGGGCTAGGCCGCTGTATTGACGCGCGGCGCGCTCAGGCTTGCGCGAAATGACGCAATACCTCCTTCCTCTCTCCGAACCCCTTACCACTATATCCGCCATTCCGCCCAGTCCTTCTCCATATCGAACGACTCCCGCTCCACACCAGCAAGTTCAATGCCAAGGTCAAAGCTGGCACGACGAGCTGTCGGCCTCCGGAGTCGATCCCGGCCGCGCGCGCTTGCTCGTTCTCGTTACTCGTTACTCTTCTTTCTTATCCTTCACTTTATCTTAAACTGACTTCAACTGTGCAGTTTGCCTTGCCTTGCCTTGCCTTGTCTTACCTTACCTTACCTTACCTTACCTACATTTGCCATTTCCACAATCCGGAAAGTAACATCAGTTTTCTCTTGGTGACTTGTATAGTTTCTTCGTGTTCCATACTCCTTGCCTTTATTGCCAAACATATACCATCATCAATGATATCATTCGTCGTAATCATTATTTTCAATTTGTGGGTCTATTTTTAGAAACAAAAAAAACTATTCTCATATCCTATCGTGATTACGTGGTTGGTTGCTTGAATTTTAGTGTTGCTCCTGCTCTTGCGCTCAAGGTCACATGATATCCACAAACCTTTTCGTCATTCCTTAAAAATAGTTCCAGTGCTTTTTAATATTTTGTGACTATACAGCATTCAATTTTTAATATCAAAACGCTGGATTCTTGAACTTCAAACTGTGTTCCTTGTGTATATGTGTAGTCAGCGAGATTCGACGAGAATATATTTTTATGAAAAATAAAATCAAAATTCGTCAATTTTTTGCAACTTGATAGTGGTAATTCCGTAATGTTATACAGAAAAAGTGGATATATAGTTTTATTTACTATGCTACTACTAGATAGTAACTCGGCTTTTCGTAAAAAATTATATTTAGTGCATTTTTAATTTAATTTGTTTACATGTATAAAATTTTCTACTGTTTAAAATAGTCTTTTTTCCTTTTAATTTATAGAAGAAAGTCACTTCTATAGTTTAATAAACAGAACTTGGGAATATTTTTTATTCAGCAGTTTGATGAATTCTTTATAATTGATAACAATAAAAAAATTTAAACTGAAGAAGATAATATGTGTCATTTTCATCATAAAAGTAACTACACAATGGGTACAAATTTTAAAAACGTAATTAGAACGTCCTTAAGACATATAAAAAAGAATTGAATATGTAAGACTCTATTTTGGTAGCTCAACTACACTGTTTAAGAAGATAAATCTTCACCTATAACATATTATTAATTAAAAAAAAAAAAAAAAAAAAAAAACGAGTTATTTCATCAAGTTATTTAATTTTTATCTCAAAATTGTCGGATCTACTTTGGAATTCGGGATCAATATTTTAACCTGAAGTACTGCTTGGTTCTTTTTTCCATTCAGAATCCCCACATTCCTTCCTTCCTTCCTTCCTTCCTTCCTTCCTTCCGTGTAGCTTAGATAATATGTAATGCTTCTCCTTATCCCTTACTTGTGGTGTCAGTGCGTTTCGAATCGATCCACATTCTTGTTACAAATATACAATTTATTATTCTTCCAATTTGTGTCATCTCGTTAGGATGGTTTATAAATTATTTTTTTTTAAGTTTCATCCTCTAATTTTTCATTTTTTAGTGAAAGTCTTTATTTTCTTTTAAGGAATTTCATCAAATTGCATTATCAATTATGAATATTGTATACACAAGTGGCACGAGTTTATATGTAAATTAACAATCCGAAGGAATAAATATTATGATACAAAAATTTAATAGAAATTGTGAAATTGGAGAAATATTCTAAATACATAAGCATTTAGGTCAATTATGATGAATAGCTATTCGGATAAATAAAAGCGATAACAAATTTTTCAGAAACTTGATATGTGTGTGGAATATCTATGCTATTCTTAAATTCTTTTTATGTACTTGGATATAGTCTTATTCAGTTTAATTCCATTTGCATAACCAGCATATCTTCACTTACATTGCTTTATCAAAAAATTCTTCTTTACTAAAGTAGAAATTGATTAAAAACAATTATTCTTTCCCACTATAAATCTCCAATGGAAGCAGCTCTTTCAGCCTTCCTCTCTCCAGTTTTCAAAAAAAATTATGTTCAGGGACAAGGTTCGAATAATGTTGCATTATGCTTTGATCAAGACCGAATTATTTAGGGTTGTGGAGAGAAAAATGTTAGACTTCTAATCACATGAATCAAATAAGTTATTCATTTCATCTTTATTCTTTACTTTACAATTAAAAAATAGCAAAAAAGTGATTAAATGGTTGATTATGAAATTAGTTTTTAAAAATTCTATTCTTATTAAACAACTAACGCCCGTTTGCTTTAAAACTGGATCATTTTTTCCCATTATTCACCTTGTGTACTCTTGTGTGTCTATAACTTGACGCGAGTCTTCCCTAATACACATTGTCGGAAATTAATAATACTGTGAATTTAATGATATGAATGGATTTATCTTAGTGAAGGAACATCTTCATCAATGACATCTAAAATATCGATATTTCGATGTCAATGTCTCATAAAAACAAAAGAGAAACATCGATGGCGTATAAAATTATAATACCTACATCCAAGCCAGCAAACCGTCGACATCGAGATTAAAACATCGTTGTTTTAAATTTTATTAATTTCGTTCTTCCATCACTAAAATACTGAACTTAACTTGGTATTAATACACGCACTGTGCCGAGAATTTTCGTCAATGATTTTTGATTCAATAATTGATAATGAAGTAAGGCTTCTCGTTTCTTTTGTCCTGCTGCATTTTTCTCATACAGAGTCAGTCATGCGAATTCAAATAATATCTATCTTAATATTTCGCACATGCATTGTAGAAATTTGATTCATTTTACTATGCCCTATATATAGACCACTAAATGCATCCCTTATTGAGAGGACAAACCTCTCCCTTTAAAATATCATTCTTCAGCCTCACGCACAACATTCCCTACAACCCCTTTCCTACTATAGTGCCTGCCCTGCTTCGTTGATATAAAGCGTATTGTGAGTCAACCGAATTTCTTGTGACACCATTACATATCCCGTACTTACCCATTTGACGTCACGCTTAACAATTGAAGATGGCAAATCGACGGTACGTTCTATTTCATGATAAAATATGTAATAAACTTATTATACCATTATATATTATCAACACTGAGTGAGTAAAATGTTTAGTTGACACTTTGAAACTTTTTGAGATACGAAAATTGAGTCTCAAAAAGTTTTGAAATTCCAAACTTGTGTGGAAATTTTGAGTTGGTCCCTGAGAGGCCCTGTGGTGTAGTTTGCCCCCTTATCTATATCGGCATCACGAATACTTCTTCAGGAAAAATGTATAAAGCATAAAAGATGTGTATCTTTTTTACGACCTACAATTTTTATCTGAAGCATTTTTCTCTCAAACCAGTACCTGTCGAGATAAACCTCTGACCGGTCATATCGTAATGGCCAGATTGCGGCATCTACTCTTGCTGTTTTGCGCTTCGCGTGATACTCAACTAGCTGATGCTCTTGCGGTGATTATCTCGAGTGGTCCTATAAAAATAGGTTCAAAAACTATTTTAATTGACCTTTTAAAAACCCAAATTCTACACTTCAGACTTTTTTTTATCTTATCTCGTGTCATATGGATCAAAAATTAAATTAAAAATATTCCAATGTAAAAAAAAACCGTGCTGGGAAATAATGCAAAGAACTGGCGAAGAAATTTATGCAATTCTAGATTCAAGGGATTCTGACATGAGGAAAAACATGAAGAATAACCGACAGTGAAATTTCCGATGCGTCATCAACATATTTTAGTGCATCAGAATATAGTGCAAAGAGCTCTCATTTAACCTATGTATCCTTAATTTTTATAATACATATCATATGTACATAAAACGCGTTTTGTGTTTACATCGGAAATCATCATTCGAATAAATATCTTTCCAAGTGATGTTCGAGTTTCTCCAATTTGATATTTTGGAATGTTGAACAAGTTTTCGCTTGTTTTTTTTTTCGTGTCACAGTTTAGTTACCTTCTGAGCTGATTCTTCGACAACAAAGTTAGAACATAATGCCTCCCAATTCTTCGTCTTCATTGGGTTGAAGTTTCAGATGTACGTCAAAGTATGTACGTTTTTATTTAAGATTTCTCATCAACAATCACAAATATTGTCTTTTTGTTTTGGAAGCGCGCGCACCAGTTATCAATGCTGTACCTACTTTATGTATATTCTCAATTGAATGTCAAAATACATAAATTTCGAGTATAAGTTACTGCAATATTCTCTTGACATGCGCAAGGGGCGTGGTTTATGAAGTGTTCAATTTTTGAGTTCAAAAAGTAAGAATTGTAGAAAAAAACCTGCTAAAAAACCTCATAAAAAATTTGCTCATATGGTAAGTAACACATACCCTTAAAGTGCATGCTGGGTCTGTAAGATCCGAGATGCACCTCTTTGATTGGTCACAGGGATAGGCCCTTCCCCTTATTTATTCCAGTTTTTAAATATACTCTTAATAATCTAACTTTTCGAGAAAAATAATTTTCTCAGAGGAAAAATGTATTAGAGATAAAAGATGTATTTTTTCAAACTCTTTTCGTTAAAACCTTCTTTTGCTCACACACCAAATGTTTTCAAAATAATACGAAGTATTACTATTTTATCTTTATTTATCATTATAGGTACATCTTTGTGCACATAATACCTCGCTGACAAATTACACAACCTGACACAACTTTCAACTTCCTAGCTCCCTCCATCTTTCTGACTTGTGCACGTGCTCGTTCTCTATCTGCCCCCCCCCCTCTCCCCCCCTCCCATCCATCTCGCTCTTTCTCTTTCTCTCTGTCAGTGTTTCTCTTTCTTGAACTAACACGCGCATCGAGTTCAAGTTGAAAGTCGGCGCATCCAAGGTCACGCCGACCGTCGTGTACAAGCTCGATCCATATTGCTCATTCCTCATTCGACCAAAAGCAACCAAAAACGTTTGCAATTTTGCAACTTGAAATCCAAAACCGCTAGTCGCTAATCTAATTTATAATTGAATGGCGTATTAGATTTTCTTCACTGCAGATTCTCTGTCTAGTTTCGAAGTAGGTGAAGTAGGCTGTGGGTAAAGCCGCTGCGCTTAAAATATTCTTACATAGACCATATACCTAGTTTAATCACTCATCTTTTTATTATTTTTTGCCTCACAAAAGATTTTTTTAAGAAATTTTAAGCAGTTTGGCTGAATTTTATATTAACATAATTTTAAAGTAATTTTTAATGAATATGAAAAGTTTTTTTTAAAGGTTTTCATAGAAATTAACGGGATATCTATTAAATTTTGCCAAACAAAATTCCCGTACAATTCCCGCATTTCTCCCGCTTATAAATATAAAAGGTCTTATAAATATATAATTCTTCTCTCTAACTTCGATGTGGTTTGAGGTCCGTGTGAAAAAGCGAATGACTGTCATGTGTCCGGGGTACTTAGGGACAGGCGCCGAGGTAACTTGGGACACATCTTGCACAAGCAAGTAAAAAATTCTAGAAAACTTTGGAAATATTTTTTTAAGGCTCTTTAATTGTTCAAGATGTTTATTTTGAATCAGTGTAGTTCTAAAATTCATGGAATAATTGTGTATTAAATATAATTATTGTCGACCATCGAGTCAATCGTGTACTGTGGAACTTTTCTTGGTCGTTCCTTGCACGATGGCTACCGCCTTTTTGGATTTTCAGTTTTTTTTTTCACAAATTTTTGCGTACAAAAATACTAACATCTCAACAAAATCGAAAGTATGTTCTTTTCGAAAGTATATACCCAAAAATACATATTTGTAGTAAAATCCAACATTTTTATTATATAAAAATGTTTTCCATCAAGGCAGTTTCGAGATGTCATTACCTGACTAATAATTGATGTTTAACACGACTGCGCGAATCTTGGTTTCCAAGATGGGAAATCGATTTCTGTCCAGGGACATCTGGTATTGTGTTCAGAGAGCTTGCGATTATAAATTTATGAAGAAGAATTAAAGTTTGAGAATTATTTCAAAACCAATTTTCTGTTGTTGTACGACTGATGAGTTGTCGATGTTGTTATTTTTAATAACTCAATTTTACACTCCATTCTTTTCTATATTTTACATTCTTAATATTCTCGACATCTGCTGGAAAAATGTCTTTATAATAATATAATATATCATATTATTGCACCAAGAAGGAGAAGTGGTGCTTTTCAGAATGAGAATATAATCTACTGAAAATATCACATTCAATATTCTCTGGTTCATACGATATTTTTTTAACCCAAGTATGAAAAAATGTCATATTCATGCCTATAGTATAAAAAAAATCTGGGCACATTCTCATTACTCATCTGCACACTTCGCGCTCCGAGTTATACGTGAAATTACTGCCATTGCGTTCAAGTATTTGAATATAAATACAAAATATAAATATTTCGAAATCTTTTTGCCTCAGGTGACAAATTCCGATTGGTACTAGCAACGACTCTTCGTGAAGATGGCTACCCTGACGGAGGCGAGTGGAACGCTGTTGAATTGGATGGTGGCTCCAGAGCTGATAGCTTTGAGTATGTTATGTCCGGGAAGGTGTACCGTATCGAGGGTGACGAAGCAAACAACGAGCCGAGCAGCAGACTGTAAGTTACTAACTAAAGTTATTAATTTATTATAGTAGTCATCCACTTAATTCCGGACATGCAATCTCATGGCAACTGTTGTCTATTGTACGCATTTTCTTGTGTAGGCGCTTAAAAGTTAATAAATTGAAGCAGTTTACACTGCAATAAGTTTTACTGTACAGTAGAACCTACTATACTTTTCGTCGTAGCCAATCAGAAGCCAAGTGGAGAAGAAGAATCACTGACGATTGATTGTTCCAATCAAAGAAGCAGAAACAGAGCCAATCAAAAGTGCTTTTTCTTCTCCACTTGGATCCTGATTGGCTACGAAGCGTAGTAGAATCAACTATATAGTAAAACTTACTACGCTATAAACTGACTGCCTCACTGTCTCCCTACTTCCGTTCAAATGTGTATTTTATTGCGTACCAGGCTCCCTGAAGAACTTTGGTCATTATATTATATAATGGAGAATCCGATCATCGGATTAGATTAGACTCATCCAATATTTAGTTCTGGGAATTATTTTTTCTATAAATCGAAGTTAGTAACTTACACTGAAAGAAATTTAGTAACAGAATACATTATGTAAAACCTATATTATACAATTTAGTATAATCTTTTACGATTTAAGAAAATCGGATATTTATATCAGAATAGTACTTTGTGCAACAAGTGCTGAAAACCAAGAAATGGTGATGAGTGTGCGTGCGCAGCACGAGTCGGAAGTGCTAAAGTAAACTACTAACAGCAATGTCTGTTGGAAAGTACCATTTTCGAAATACATGATGTACAATATATCTTCAAATGCTGGTATTGTAATGTTACCTGCTCACGTGTATTACAGTATTGTTAATACTGAAAATAAGTTTGATAACATGGATATAGGCTCTTTTCAAGTGGAATGCCTTGCCCGTGGGATTCTCTACTGTCTGATCTTAAAGGGCATTTTCTACTGAAAGTTTTCTAATGTCCGTTCCTGACAGATTTTTCTACTTGTCTCGTCAAATTCCAGTAGAATGCTCTGCATATTGTAGTTATAATCTTTTGAAATTTGTTAAGAACAGTTTCTGATCCAAGAAAATTCCTTAACAATTTTTTTTAATTTCTTGAAATATTTTACAATCTTTGAATCAGTTGTACAGTATTCGTCATTGTCTTATTGTTAAAATTTGTCACTAGGATTTTACATTGAATTCGTGGAAATTAAAAAATTTTTTAAATTTATGATTAATAATATTAATATATGTAGTACTATAATTATAGTATCGTATAGTGACGTTGCATTTTTAGAGGGAGCGGGACAAAAAATATCGCGTCTATCAAGGTCGAAAGGATACTTTGCCTCCTTTACGCCCTTGATGCACAATATACCTACGAATTTTTATGTCCAAAATCGTGCTTCTGATTGGTCAACTTTTTTGCTCTGTAATTTGAAAACTACGCATTTTTCAACATTTTGTTATGGGAGTTTTCAACTTAGTTTTTGCTCTAGTATTTGTAGTTTCACGTTGGCAGATAACTCGAGAAACACCCTGTATATGGTACCTTTTTTAGGGGTGTCCCCACACACCAAACTAACTTTAATTTTCTAAGTCGACACCCTATTATAATATCTTAGGTATGTAAAGTCAAAGATATGTGTGCCTTAATACATGCCACTCCCTCTTGGAGGCGCGGATCACATTCTTGAATTGCAAGTTTAACTCATGTTTTTGATCATGCACGCGCAGCTATTAAAAATTAGCCCTTTCGTAACTTTTCGAATTTATTGGAACCTACATAGAAATTTTCGGCGTAAATCTGGAAGAACTTAATTTACTGACCAGCATCTGGAAACCCTGCTGGAAAAGACCTGGAATTCTTGACAGAGTATCACTATAGACATCCTGAAGATCAATCGAAGATGAATGCTGCATTTTTCTTCATAGAAGCTGTGGATGATATTATAAGTACTCGTACGAAGATTTACTCTAGAAACTGTGATGAAGTGTACTTTGAGTGTATGCAGGGAGCTGATCTCCTGATGTACTGATCATCTCGTCGATAAGGGCGGAAAATTGCACTGAGAGAACAGGGAGCCACTCTGCGTTCACTCGGTAGGTAATCAAGCGGGTGAACACAGCTGGTGGTATCTCAGTTTTCTGAGGGCGCTGTCAACGCGTTCAATGTGAAGTATTAATTATTGTCAACTTACTCACTTCTGCAGCGGCACTTACCTGCTTATGCTTGTTGTTAGATATTTAATTACTGTAATTACTATTTATAGTAATATTATAATTTTAAAGAAATTTAGTTTAAAAAACATTAGACATTATATCAAACTGAAATATGTTTTATTTTTAAATTATTATTTAATTTAACCCTTACCAAGTAAAGTACACTCGACTTCCCCTATAGTAAAGAAGTCGAAACCAGAGTCGTTCCCAATAGTAAAAAAATTCCTTTCCTCAAATTTCACATCAATTGCGCATGCGTTACAACAAATACAAATACAGCCAATCAGATTCCGATCGCAACGCATGTGCAGTAGTTATCAAGTGTTAATTGTGAAATATTCTGTTTACTATTGGGAACGAAATGTCTTTACTATTTGGAACATGTTACTATTGGAAACATTACTATTGGGGAAGTTGAGTGTATTCCATTATAAAAAGGTCAGCTTTGAATTAAAAACAATTTTTTTGATTAAAAGAAATTTTCTTTAATTAAAAAAAAAATATTTCTTTACATTAAACAAAATTTCTTTGAGTCAAAAAAAAAGTTTTTGTAATTCAAAGAAATTTTTTCTTGATCGTATATCAAAGAAATGTTTCTTTGATTCAAATAAACTTAAATATAGATTTAAAATTTAAATAAAGAGATTTGAAAATATTTAAAGAGATTTCAAAGATTTTAAGCTTCAAATGATTTTAAGATATTTTCAAAGATTTTAAAAGGTAAAATTGTTTCTCCAGCAAAAGAAAGTCCTTAGAAAAAGAATGCAAGCGAAAAAGGCATTGAAAGAATCGTAAGCCAAGGTCATCAGTATTGCAATATGAGCGCACAGATTAAAACTTTCAAAAAATTGAAAGAGAGGGTTTCACAATGTACAGGGCACGTGATCTCTGGGACATGAATTATTGATCCAGGTCGCTCGCGGACCTCAAAATGAATATAACTAATCTTCAGTTAACTCTGAATGCATACAATCACACCTCTGCTCCATTTCTCCGCCAGTCTAACTAAATAAAATATTTTAAAAGCTATTTCTAGGTGTAACAGTAGATTAGGGTTTATCTAAAATGACAAAGTATTAAAAAACCAACCAATCCTATGATGCTTTTTTTTCTAAAAGGCTACGAACATTAACTACATGAAAACTACGACAGTTCATGATAAAAGAATTTAAGGGATACATATATCAGTGAGAGTACGTAATATAGATATGAACTAAAATTATACCTACTCCTAAACTATTAAATATTTTAATCTGAAACTTTCCAGAAAACTTTATTATAGTTTTATCTAAATTTTTGTCGTGAGAAGCTATTTCTTGCTCAAAATTTCCTCGAAAAACGAAACGTTCGAAGCTACAAAAGTCCGATTCACACCGAGCATCAGAAAAAAATTAATAACACTTTTTTAAATAGATATTAATTTTTGCATTTCTATTGCTCTATCAATCAAAGGAGATCCGAAAGACATTCCCTAAAAATTTCATTTAATTTCCAAAGCTGACGAACTGTGACCCTCCAGGAGACTTCGTTTTCGCACGAGAAAATTTTATGTACCCTTACTGCATTTGAACACTCAAATTTAACCCTTTAAGGGACGGATTATTTCCACCATCTTCCTATCCAAAATAACAACTGTTTTGGAGTGTAACAGGGTCTCAGATGATAGAAAAAAACGCCATAATTCTCACTCCACTCAAAACCACCCTTAAGGCCAAAAACCACCCTTAAGTTAGAAAATGAAGTTGGAGAACTCTTGATAGGAATTAATATTTGCACTTGAAGTATTTCAGAACATCCACAGGAGTCACCCCTCCAACCAGAGAAAAAACTTGGCATGTTTTTGAGGGATTGTATTTTCATCCCTTTGTACAAAAAGCATAGAAAACTTGTTTTCTCGTCGAAAAAAAAAGCAAACGTTTGATTATATATCCTATCCTATTATAAAAAGAACATGCTTTTCAGCTAACTTCATAGCGTTACCTTAATTTCTGACGTCAGCGTAACCACTGGTTATGCATGAAGTGAGCAGTAAGCTAATGACGTAAAATATTTCTTTATTACATATTTTTATGTTTTTATCGTTATCAGTATTTTCAATAGCCTTCGCAAACCAATTTTCATCGAATTTGGATGAAAATTCAAGTTTACACCTGAAAACAGGGTGCTTTTTCGAGTTATAGTTGATAGATTTTGAAGAGGGTGAATGAATGCTTATACTTATAGTAGAAACACGTAGGTAGCTTATGCCGAAGAGTCAATAACGTAATATATGGGGTTTAAGGGCATTGGGGTTAACTCTCATGGGTTGGTGTCCGAAATTTTCTTCTCAATGCATTCTTTCATGCAAAAATGTTAAACTACCTCGAGATGAGTAATCGGTACATGAAAAAGGCATCTGCGTTAATATTACATAAAATATGTATTTGTATCAAGTTTCTAATATTTCCATCCATCCATCCATCCAGCAGCAATAACCCAACTCGTATAATATTGTATGACTGTGAGTGAATCAGGGTTCTGAGATTTATTTAACGACACTGTTAAATGCTCGGGTGCTCGGGCGGTACACACCTGGTAGGCCTGGTCAGGAGTCTGCATGGTAGCCTTGTACTTTAGAGGCTGCTGGGCGCGCGTTTATTATTATTCCCGGTCTCGAGTGAAACAAGTAGGAAGGTACGTACGGCAAAAAACACGTCAATCTGCCATTTACATAACCACTTGACCGTTCACCAATTAACAGGTGATGCGTTTAAGATGTTTCATAATCCATTTGCGATGTTTATTTTACGAAAATCTTGGTTCTTGCCATTTTATCTCTTCTCACTCTATAAATTTGGAACACTTGTTGAAATACATACAATTAATCTACTCAAGTGTACTTACTGTAAAAAATTTTTTATAAAAAATCTATAACTTATGGAATAGTCGAGTCATACAAATATTGAAAAAAATAGAATATAGAGATCAGAAAACTCCATTTAAAAAGGACTATAGCCTGAAATTTGTTGCAATTGAATTTTAAAATTTTAATACTTCATCATTTATTTGTATTTTGATAAGGGCGTGTCCAAATCCTGCAAATGAAGCATTTAATGGATCTCACCTGGAGAACAAAGTTCGGATATATTTTATCGAACGATAGATATCACAGCCATTTTGAATCTGGAAGTTTCGTAGGCTGATGGGTGGTGCCTCAGGTTCCCGGATAGAAGCCTGGCTTTCCCTCTCTGTCTTTTCCAGGGGTGACCTACTTTCGTCATCCCTATACACCTGCTTAAATCTCTTCCGCCATGGTCGCTGGTATAACGTCACCGTTATACCACCGTCTCACTCATTCCACCCCTCGTACTCTTCTACAATCAGGCGTACCACCACCACCACCACCACCACCGCCACCATCACCACCATCACCCACCCACCCTGGAGCGGCCTTTCCAGAACGAGAGTACCTGCTTCCAGCTCCTCCACTCCCTGACCAGGATACTGGGGAAAGTTCAGGCAGTCAAAATCCAACCTACGCGGATATAGGCCAAACATAAAGCGCGTTCCTACTTCCCTACTTCCCTATTTCCCTAGTTCCCTACTTCCTTCCGCTTGGCAGTCTATCACCAACACTGTTCCGCTTTCCTTTCAACACAATTTAATTCTTTCATGGATTAAATCCGATTGCCTTTATTCAATTCCATTATTTCATTATAAAGAGCAAGAAGATAAGCAATTATTGGACCGTAAATCATCAGTGATTCAAAAATTCAGTGATGCGCAATGGAACCTAGATTACCCTTGGGTGAAAATTGTGATCACGATTCTGGTTAATTAACTCTGACCACTTTTTCGGGTTTGCCCAATCTTGTGTCGATTTTCAGTTTAGTTTGTCTTATGTTGTTGATGGATTTTTCGAATAGATGCGAGTTTTTTTTTTAGTGTATTTTCAATTATAAATAATCTTACCGAATCGTGCATTTACTATTTTCCGACGTCAAAGGTGCGTATCCCCATTTATTAATATATCTAGAGGAAATTATTACCAACCCGGAATAATATATTCTGATTTCGGAAATCTCTTTTAGATTATTACTACATTCTCATCAGAGGATGTATTATATTTGTTTAAAATTTATTGAAATTTTTGTCAAATGTTCACGTTTTGTTGTGATCTCCTTAACCCGAAAAACATGTTTTTATTAATGTGTCTGTCTGTGAGTCTGTAGATTTTTAGTTTGTGAGCACGTTAACTTTCGAAAGAATCTACTGATTGGATTGGCCTTTGGTATACTCGTTTAGTACGTGTCCTAATAAAATGAAGGTCAAGTTCGTTAGCCAGCCATTTTGGAGAAAAATTGAATTTTCCGAAATAAATTTACAAATTCTATTTACGGATATTCGTAGTACTTAAGGGGTCAGAGGTACAGTTGTAATTTTGAAAAAATCGATTTTTTTGTATTTCAAAAATATTGTGTAAATATTTCAAGTAAATTGGAACATAACTTTCGGAGAAACAACGTTTTCAAAGATGTTAGTCCTCTGATGAGAATGTGTTCCAAAAGGTCGATAGAATCTTAAGTAAATTAGTTTTCTTCTTCATTTCAATCTAAAGTAATTGAAATAAAAGTATTATTTAATTAATTAATAAAACTAAGTAATTAAAGTAATTTATGTAATTTCATTACCATATATTGTTTGTGAACATTTCAATTTATATCTACAATTATTTTATTTCAAGTATTAAGAGCTAACTGTAATAAAGTTATAGAACTTTATAGATTGAAAACTTTCTCAATTAACTAGTTTACAATTTAAGTATAACAAGTTATAGAACAACTTTATTTCACTGTCTGTTTTACTCTTGAAATACTATAATTCTTATTATGTAACGTAATGATATATGTAATATTATTTCCAGTTTTTCAAAAGTACAGTAAATTTTGTAAAATTTTTAGCTGTGAATTTATAAGGAAAACGATCCAAAGTATTTTAATGCGTGCTATGTATGCGTCATAGCCGCCGGGCTTAGTACTGCAGTGAAATGAGATTAAAGCTGCATCGGAAATTGCATATGCGCATCAGAGATGATGAAATTTTCCTGCACATATTCTCACCACTTATGCACTTTCAGTTTGTCTCCATGAGGGATTGATTAGTGTAAAAATTATATACGAAGCAAAAATTTAGCATGAATGGCAAATTAAGGTGGGGATAAAAAATCGAAAATGATCAGACTCAATTGGCACAGCACTAGCAATTTTCTTTGTGATGATATATATTACAAAAAAATTATTTTTTTTTTTAAGTGATAAAGAGCCTATTTTTCAAAATGGTAACTTAGTCTTGAGCTTTTTGCTTATAATTCAATACACTGCTACTTGTGTTTTTTCAATTTCTTAGGATGTAACATTGCAGTCGTGACATTGAGCAAAGTATGGACTGTAATTACAACTTGGTTAAGTTACGACAATCCACGAGACCACGTGTTGCTTCTGCAATGTTATATTCGTGCACATTCTTGAATGAGAGCATAATAACTACATAATAACTGATTAAGGTTTGTTCTCTTTCAGACATTCAATCATATCAATTATAATTAATAATAATTTTTATTATACATATCTACAAAAAATAGCATCTTGAATTTAATCTTATTACTAAAGTATTACTTATAATTTTGAAAAAATAAAATTAATTTGCTTCCTCTAGGAAGCCCAGATTTGATTACAAATTCACCAGGAGATTTGATGCAACTTCACAGCTAGTTCTTAATATAGACATGTTTTTTTTAATGAAGTGTTTTCGAATATTTTTTTCCCTAAGATTACTGAGATAGTGTATCGTATACATCTACAATTTTAACTTTTAGGCGTAGGATTTGGTTATTATTCCTTATTCCCGTCAAAGCCTTACGTAGCGTTTGCATGTATAGCTCATTCGTTAATAATTGAGTTTTTTTCATCTTGAAAATCATCAGCAAATCCGACCGTCTTGACATAATAAAATAACTGGTCTCGCTTAGTGGCCACGCTATATTACTAGTAGATACCTACATATATACATTAATACACGTAATAGGTTGCATAAGCATTTTACAAGACATTTTGCAGCAGCGAAGTGGCCATGATAATTTATACGTTCCTCTTTGCGATTGGAATAATGGTAGCACTGGTAGCAATAGTGACGACCTTGCTGGCTGGAGGGGGAGATTGTTCTCAAAACGAATGGAGGTGGGAAGATGCCACGCGGCACAAAATCGGCTGAGTATTCATTGGGGGGATAGCGAGCAGGGGCAAGTTCAAAGTAGGGGAATGCCAATTGTCAATTGAGGGGGTGGTGGTGATACGAAGGAAGCGGGAAGTCGCGGAAACGACGAAGCACGATAAAGCAGGTGCGCGCGTGGCGTGTTTAAAGGCTAGTTCACTTCAATTCTTGATATGTACCAATGCTGTGTACACTTGCACAAGTTGCAGTTTTCAGCGGTAAAGTCGAAAGTCAAAAGCGTCAAAAGCAAAATGTAATAGTTGGTGTGCGCGTGTGACGAACTTGTACTGTTTTCCCGCGCGTCCCTCTGCTAAAAGGTAATGTTTGTGTTGACGTATTTTTGTGTTAGGGCGGGCGTGCATCTGCAAAAGTGTGTGTTGCAAAACAAGGTAAAACTGCTAGTAGTGGTGGTAATGGTAATGGTGGTGGTGGTGGTGGTGGTGGTAGTTTTGGCGACGATACTGATCACCACTACCAAAGCTGTGCTAAGATTAAATTAGTCCAGGGTTGATCTACATAGCAAAGTCAAGCTGGCTAGGAGACTTCTGAAATATATTATTTTCTCTCTATCTCTATTTCTCTCTTATCTACGACATTCCCCACTTCTTTCTTTCTTTATCAAGTTTCGCGGTAGTGAATCGCCGCCAAGTTAAACTTCGAAAATATTTTCTTGAAGGAACACCGCTTTTTCTTGTTGCCTTATATATCTCAATTCTTTTGTCATGGGTTTACATAAAAGCTTTTCATATCAATAAAAAACGCTCTACCATAAACTGTAATTCTGTGCATACTGCATATTATTATTCTTTCGAAGTCTGAATTAGTACTAGTATATAGAGTACCACTGTATACAGTTATACATTTTTCATACTTTATACAATAATTTAAACAGAAGATTGTTACAGTTAGTTAGAAACAAAGCCAACATCATATATGTTGGGTCTCTTCAAGTGCGCGATGACTAAATAATACCCGCGGTGGTGTATGTGTGGTAACTCAAAGTATTCACGAGGGTGGGGGGGGGAATGTGCGTAAAGTCAGAGTTGACTGCATTTAACCCTTCTCTCTCTCTCTCTCTCTCATTTATTTGATACTTTTGGTAAAAAAAAAAAATCGCCTAGCTTCGCGAGCAAATACTCATCACGTCGCGCTTTTGCACCCTTCAGTACCCTTGCACCCTTCGGCCTTCGGTACGCTTGCACTGCCTTACCAACTTTTATCGATGCTATATACTTTTAATTTAATTACTTTAGATTTAAATGAAGAAGAAAACTAATTTACTTAAGGTTCTATCGACCTTAAGGAGTACATTGTCAACAGGACATTGGCGCTTCGCGCTCGATATATGATGTTATCGATAGTCTTTAGCGTTCGGCTCTGTTTATCAATATTTTTTACGATTAAAACGAAAACTACTTATTCTATGAAAAAATTGTCAAGAGAGAATTTATAGATCTTTTTAAGGGCATGTGATACTTTACCATAAGAGAAAATTAGTTAAACCAATTGTATATTCATAATAATAAATATTTGTAGCCAATAATAGTCAATAAACCTTCGTCTCATCCAGAAGAAACCTTATTGACTCTTATTAGCTAAAAATATTTATTATTATGAATATATAATTGGTTTAACTAATTTGCTTTTATGGTAAAGTATCACATACCCTTAAGACCAATAATAATGTTCTTATAATTTTCTCTACATATCACGCGTTATATTTTGCTCAAAATTTGAATTTTCGTCTTTTTAAAAAAATTCGAAAAATTGTTATACCATTCTTGTAGGGTGTTCAAAAAGGAACATTTTTCATCTCTTAACTTTTTTAACTTAACTTGAAAAAATCTTTTGTCACAACAAAATACAAAATCAGCATAGTATCGCTTATATTTTTTTACCACGAGGTACCTTTCAAATGCACATTTCTGAATGGAACAAAAAGTTTACACACACTTGTCAGTTAAGAAAAAGAAGTTACTAAATAAACTTGGACAACTAAGCTTGAAACATTCTCTCTTCCTCTCTCTCTCTCAGTTGATAGTGTATTGTATGCCGTATCAGTGAACTATGTTAGTAAAAAGGTGGTCATGTGTGAGATGAGTCTGCATTGCACGTTTTTTGGCCGCTGCAACGCTTTTTCGCGTCTAAATAAATCCCGTCAGGTTGTGTAACCACTCGTTTCTTGACGAACGAACGGTGACGAAGAAGAAGCGAAGCATACCTATATCACGCCATTTAACTCGTCCTTATTTCTAAAAACATTCGCTTTTATCTCTTATAGAAAATCAATCTCAATTATTACTTTTTGAATTGTTTTACAAGCAAAATTATCGAATAAGTCCTCATTTAAGGGGATGTGTTCAATTTTGATGAATTTTCAAAACTTTAATCAAGATTTTAAAGAGATTTCCAGAGATTTTGAGGATTTATAAAAATTTCAGTAAATTGCAGTAAAGAATGCAATGATCCAATATTAATCACCCTCTGATGAGATGATTAAAAAATTACATTTAAAAAAATTGTCGAAAACTGAAATGATTAATACATATATCATAGAATACAGGTAATTTGAAGACGTGATTGATGACTTGTTGAACTTATTTTTTTCAACTTGAAAAACCTGTCTCTTTTCCTGTCGCGCACTGCGTCTTTTCCTGTTGGGGCCTTCTGGTTTGAGGTTACATACGCGGCTCTGGGCCACGCAGCTTGGCATGATGTGCTGGCCAAGTTGTGTAATACGCTTGGTACGATATGCCCGAGCAGCTTCTGAATCTAGGAGACATAGCAATCTCGTTTTTGCCTCGCTCGGCGATAGCAGTAGAGCTGCTGCCTCGTTGCATTCGAACGTCGCGCCGCTACTCGTCTCAGTCCTCAGTTTCTTCGTAGTTCTCCTTGTGTTTTTATTTTTTAATTCTTGTAGTTTTCGAATTCGTAAATCAAAAAATCGGGTCTTTACACGGCACGCAACGCGAAGCGTCAAATACTTTTCATGCAATCATTTCCGCAAGAACAGAAAAACCACAGTCACGTGGTTAACGTAATTTACTCTATTTACGCTATTTACGCTATTTACGCATTTTACGATCTTCCACCTTTTGGATTAATATTCATTATACGACTTGAGTTCTCGAGTTCTCGAATAATAATTAATCACCTGTTCTGAAATTCAAATTTCTGTCTTGTTAAATTATTTATTTTCTTCTCTGCAGTTGCATTTTAGTTATTCTCTATTGCAAGTTAATCAATTACTTAAATCTTTATCCAATTGACAAAATTATAGTGTTGTCGTGTATTAACTGATGAAATTGATCTCACAGAGATGCATTTGTAGGTATAAATAAATGTTTTGTTCTTAGTTTGCATTTCATAAGGTTGTAAAATTTCAGAATCTAAAATTTGCAAATATTTCCACGATTTTGTGAAAAAAAATAGATAAAAGATATTCTTTAATAAAAGGGTTACCAAGTTACACTCTCAGAGATCCTATCTTAGAGAATTATTATTAATCTGAAAAGGGGATATTGTAAAAAATGGTAAATTTCGGTCTTTATTCATTGAGAAATAATGCATCACTTGACACTTATAATTTGCGATTTGTGACGATTAAATTCTTGATACAAATGAGTGTTGTTGGTGTACACAATGATATCTAACAAACGCAACTCGGTTAAATTTAAATTTTGTGCTGTGTTCAAATTTCGTCTCAAATTTAATTGAGGGTCCTGATTTTGTTTGCAGCATGCCAAGTAGAACACTGGACGTAAATAAAATACTGGGATCGCCATATTTATAGATTCCACTGCTATAATTATTTTTTACTGAAATAACTATGTTCATTGCTCAACTACGTAATCATGAAAATATGAAAGCCTGTTAGAGTTATACAAGTATTAATTATACTTAAAGTAACTTTATTTTATTGTAGAGCAAAAGATAAAGTGAAATATTTTTTTAATTTTCTATTTTCAAGTCGTTTCTCGTTTAACACACAAATGCAAAAATAAGAATTTATTAATTTTGTGGGATTACGGAAGTTACATAAACTTCAGAATAAGTGATTCTTTTATTGTGCTGATAATATTAATTTAAGAAATCTTTAAATAAATGTTTAAGAACTTTCTAAATTTAGAATGTGCTAATTTGTCATTCAAAATATTTGTTATTAGTGGAAAAAAAAATAATACATAATATTAATAAAAATAGATAAATATATAAAAAATGTATTAATTGTTCAAAAATGTAGATGCCTTTATTATAATTGATTGTGCGGGGATAAAGTTAGGAGATCGTTTATTGTGTAGAAATTTTTCGTCGACGAGGATGCTGTTGTTGTCGCGTTCGCTTGGCATGGTGCATTCCTAGGCCAATGAGATTGTGTAACTTGGACGACCTCGTGAGTGCCACGAGTAGTCGATGGTCGGTTAGGTTGCATGATTCGACGCTTCGCGATCGCTCTAGTCTTCGTTCGATCGTCACATGTCTCGCGTCGCTCTCGTCTTACCCTTTTTTTTCACGTGAGGTTCAAGATTCGCTTATTTGAAATCGCGCGCGCTTCCTAGCCATCTTCCGATTGGCCCATTCTCAATTTCATCCCAAAAGTCGCTTGTTTGCAACGTGTATATACCTCTACCTAATATTGGCCTTTCCCAAAAAATTGCGCAAATAATTCTTATGTAATACTACAATACTAATCATAGTGACTGATAAAAATTAAAAAATAATAATTAAAAAGTTCAGTTTTATGTATTCTAAAAACGTTTATTAAAGTGAGCTTAGAGCTGCGTTTACAGATGTTGATGATATTGTTGATATCAATAAACGAAAAATTTAATACTTTTCGAGTAATTACATTAACTAATTATTTTTAAAAATTTTACAATTATAATAATAGTTTTAACTAATGTTTGATAACATTTTTCACGTGAAATTAAATTATCAATTAGCTAATGTAACCTTGTGATTTCTAATTGAGTACCACTGCCTGTCAGCTGATTGCTATTACTTCGCAATCTTTGTTCGGTTTTGCATCGATTTTCCAAGGACGCAATCCATAAAATAATTCCTGCTCTCATTTATCGACATTATTTTCTCACTTGCTCATGCGACCTACCCAACAGGGGTTCTCAATTTCGCGATTTATTTTGTCAAAACGTGACACAAAATAAAACTCACTTATTATGCCCTATCACTAATCTCAATACGTAATTAAAACGTTTAATGATTAAAACGATAAAATGTAAAATCTATTAAATTTTAATTTAAAAAAATATATGCACGACTAACATCTCATTAAAATGATTTGAAAACCTGGTGAAAAAATAGTAAACGTGTAATATTGTTGATAACTCAACTATTTCCAATTTGCGCGTTCCTATTTGAATTATTTCAGGATATTACGGACTTATGACCATTTACCCAGTCATCAAGGAAAGGTTGAGGTATAGAAAAAAGAGAGGGAAAGAGACAGAGAGAGAGAGAAAGAGAGAGAAAGAGCGAAACACCGGAAGTTAACGCGGACATAGATGAACGAAAATGAAGAGAAGAGAACCCTGTGAGAGAATAAACGAGGCAGTTGGGGCTCGTGCCAGATGCGCGTTTACACGAGCCCTGAATGCTGTAAATGCACTATCTGGTACGACATCTCTTCTGTCGCTGTCACCCTATATTGAAAATTTCTTCTTCTTCTTCTTCATCAGTGATCATTCCTTATAAAAATCATCGTGAAAAGACTCTAGAGACAGTTTTCGTTAGATCTAGTGATGTTTAAGATTCAGTGATTCTATTTGATTAGAATGAGAGAGTAAGGAGTGAGATATCAAAGTGATAGAGTGATGTAAATGTAATAGAAATATAAAAAAAAAAAGATTTTTTTCAATTTACTAGTGCTCTAAAACGGGGTATCTATTTTTTCTCCAGAAAAGTGTGTTAAATCATAAAATTAAAAAAAAAAAAAAAAAAAAAAAAAAAAAGGATTCCTCGTAATTTCTTGACGAAATACCTTAAAATATCATGAAATCTCTTGAAATACCTTGAAATCTTGAAATGTTCAAATTTCTATTGCCACAATATTCATGTATAACTCCATTTTTGCCGCTAGCTGCCATTTGACCTAATTTTAGTTTTGCAGAATTGCTAATTCCAATAATATTTATTTTACTTAATTTTTTTCACACTGAATTACAAGGCACCAATTTGAATCCAAAATTGGATCAAAGCGTTGCAAAACCGAAAAACAAGAGGTATATAATTGTAGTTGTTGATTGTCAACTGTTTCTCCATTGTGCAGCGCCTTGATCCACGTTTAGATCAAATTTTGACATCCTGATATTTACTTTGTTTTCACATCATTTTCATTTGTCTCGCAATAGACATTTATTTTTTTTTTTCAATTTAAAAAACTCGTTTCGTAATAAAATCTTAACGGTATTTTCTCTGCTGAACAATATACACACTGTTAGAAAAATATCTATGACATTTACATGAAAATGACTTCATATATATTTTAAAATAAAAAATGTTTATGAAGTCATTTTGATATGTATTTTATGAAATTTCATATGGATTTTTCTTACAGTACTATAGCTACATTTTTTTTTCAAATCTTGAAACTACTTACTATACCATCTAACAAAAGTCGTCCATCACCCTACCTAAATCATAAGATGTTGCATTATTGCACACTCAATTAAGTTTGACCTCGCTTGTATTACATCCAATAAGGGATGTAAGCACTTGAGTGCTAAGTGTCATTAATAATCGAAGAAGGAGGAACTCAGCGTGTGAGAAAAGCTCGATTTCCTAATTATCATCGTATATTAAAAAAATATGTTTCAAAAATAAACGACGACACATCATTAGCACCTAATCTATTCTCTTACAATCTATAAATAAAATCATTAATTTAAATGGAAAGGTTTTTTTAGCTCTTCGAAAAAATTATTTTTTTGATATTTATGCAAATATGCACCTTCGAAAATGTGATGACAATATTCAGATTTTCGAAATTCTTCGACCATAGAATTTTGAATTTATTTTGAAAAATCACTTTTTCTTAAAGCTATATCATATTTGGAAACTTATCCTTATGTAAAAAATTGACATGCAGCGAAAAATTATCCTCGAAGACAATTCATTGCTACTTTTCTCGCAGGTCATAAGGTCGTAGGCGTTAATGGTTGTGAAGTCAATGATGTCACAATGTGAGGTATCACTCGTAGCAAAAACGTTATCTAATCCATGATTAGAAGATACTGACGATAAAAGAGAGATGAGACACAATTATATTAGATAATGAGTAGAGTTTCGTTTGTGAATATTTTCAGCATAAGAAACATAGTGAAGTTATTAAAATTAGTACATACAGTACTCTTTTCAATACATAATTTGAAAAAATTTCAATTTCTACTGTTGTTGTGAATTATTTCTCTCTACTTGAGAAACATTTATTTATCAATTTATTTTCGTTTTCATTTATCAAGACTGGTTGATAGTCTCTTTAATTGTTGTGGCACTCCATTACAGATTCTTGTATGTTTGCTCAAGCTAAAAATAATCATTATTGTAACTGCAATAAAAAGTCTCCTTACGTTCACCCGCATCTACCTTTTCAATCCAAAATAATTGTAAATAGGCGTAAATTCTCTTTCTGTAGAAACATCAATACAAATCTTCTAACTTAAACCTTTTTTTTAAAATGAAAAAATTGATGGACTGCAGAATAAAATATTTCAAGTAGAGCTGAATAAACATTATATTAATACCTATTTGTTTTTGTATTATACGTTTACGTAAATAAACCCGATTTGTTTACCTTGGGTCGTTCCAGACCCACGAATTTTTTAGTAAATTTCTTCATTTTCGGGAGGTGGTTGTGTTTATCACTAAAAATAAAATATTTTTTTTATTTTTTTTTTTGCAATCTTTATGATGTGCCATTAAAGGAGAAGTATTCAAGAGTGTACACGAATTTTATCCGATTTTTCTATGGATAATTGAACGTTTTAACATACTTTGGGTCTGAAACAACTCACAATATAAGTTGCCAAAAAAGTCCGATAAACTGATAAAACAAATTCTCTTTTTATATATAGAATTTTGATATTTAAAAGTGATTTCAACCGATAGAATAAGCTTTGAAATAGCAATTCTGAAATTATAAATATAATTATGGAAAGTGCTTAATAGCTATAAATTAGTGATTTAATTAAACAATATTGATAAGGTAAATTAAATGCAATATGTGTACTTTCTACTGGTGTCCTTGAATCCATTTCGTGCTGGCAGCTCATTTGTGTGCCTATATCATTGCTAAGTTTCTCATTTCTCGTGTGCAGCATATACTGGCATATACATTTTGCATTATACATAGATTGTCACACTGTTGTATGAATGACATCAATCATACAAAAATTGCTTCGTATCGATCGTCTTGCCTTTAGCAATATCAATGTGAAAAACTCTGCACGCATCTTGAAATTCCAGACTTGTTGTAGATTTGATATAGACTCAAGATCAATGACAAAAATACAATGTAGAATTGTGAAGGATACCTGTAATTATGTATGTCTCATTATTAAACCAAATGGATAATTCTCCAAATACCATTTTGAAATACATAAGTAAATTTTCTTCGAAAATTAAAAAAAAAACATTCAGTTCAAAATAGGTTTAATATAATATAGCAAATATAGCACTATTATCTGACTTGCGAGTCTTTTTATTCCCCCTCCCATACTTAATAATAATTATTTTCAACTATATGTACTTTCATTTATATTCTAAAGAATTAAGTGTTAGTCATAGTATAATAGGAAAGATTAAAATCAGCTCATTTTTTAATGGCACTTACTATTCTTAAGAAATATTCCATCAAGTTCTGGTATTGTTCAAAATATGAAAAATAATTCAATTTTTCTTTTTGATTTTGAATGATTGAAAATGAAAAGCAAAGTTTCAAGTGCTAATATAAAATTATCAATAATTAATATTAATAATTTTATGGTAGATAACATGATAAGTCACTTTTTCCAATTTCTTTTTCCTTCTGGTTCACTTTTATTTGCGACTGTAAACTTATCAACATTGTCTCACAGAAATCGATTGTTAATATGGGGTACATTACAATCTAAAATAAGTTGCTCAAGGTCAACTGATCGAAGTATAAGAAGATTTTAATAGAATGTCTTTCTGATCACCTAAAATTCTCAATGAGACTTCGAAAGTTGAAAGAATTAATTTTTTAAGAATTATTAATAACACAAGCTTTGAATTTTGATTATTTTAAGACTTATAGTCGAAAAATCAATTTAAAAAAAAATTATGATAGGCACATAAAATATGTAAAATTAAATATTTTATTAAACTCTTATATAAAATGCAACTTGATATATAGTGCCATAAGAGTGTCAAACATCATCTTATCTTTATACATTCTCGAGATATTGCAGGATCGCTAAAAGCATTACATACACAAATTATCCGGACAATTTTTCAGGACATCAAATTAGATATATTCCCTTTGCAATATAGTAAAGAAAAACATTTGTTTTTGGAAACTGGATTTTGTCACCACTACAAAGCTTCCTCTATACGAGGAAGGAGAAGAAAATAAGTTCTATAAAAAAAATTGATGGTGAATTCAAGTGAACTAATAAGATTTCAAAAGAATTAGAAACAATTAAAATGAATACAATTCAATCGTCTTGAAAGTCAAAAAAGTTAAAAATATAAAAATCACAAAAACGATTAAAAATACATTTCTTTTTATTTAAAAAAAAAATGTTTTTTTTACTAAACCCATATAGGTTACTATTATATGTAGATTAAATTTTTATTTTAAGGGGGACTTACACCTTGTAGGAAAATTTTCGAGTCATTTTTCAGAAATATTCAGGAATCTATTGTATTGAAGTTCACACATGACTTTTTTCACTTGTAAATATTTATTTCCAAAACTTGGAGATGGCATTGACACTTTCCCCTGTCAAAAATTCAGGATCAAACTATGTGCAGGTTTGAACTCACCCTAATTATCCCGATTGTTCACTTTTTCGAAATTTTCTCTCTTCGCAAAATAGCGGACATTTTTCCAAAAAAGTTAATTTTTTTACTATGGTTTGGAAAAACAAGTTTAAAGTTTCAGAATTGCACGCGAATCTGACGAACGCCGTCATATTTGACGAGCTGTAAACTCGCGAACAAGAGTAAATTCATTTTTTCTAAGCCCCTTTATATTAGAAAATACAAACAAAATCGATTTATTAAAACCGAAAAGGTCTAAGTCCCCCTTAAATAGCTTTTAAATCAGACATCAAAATCTCGAGGCAAAGTTGATCCTTGTTTGTTGTGTTTTCTATAAAAATATAAACAAAGAAATATTTTTAATATATTTGTGGTAAATTAATTAAAAAAAAATACTTGCCGTATAATACAATTTTTGAAATTATTATTGACAACTTTGCCCCAGCTCGTGCGCAAACATTTACATAAGGCTAAAATCACATTCGCGCACTAGTTTCGAAATGTATACTATTACGATATCAGTTCCATACTTAATTTTTATAATAAAATTTAGGGAATGTTTTCATACTTTGTATAATAAAACTAATTTACTTAAAAGAAAAAATTATATGATATTAAATAACTAAAGGATTTATTTACATGGACAACTTTACCCCGCTGGACAACTTTGTTTCGCTCTATAACATTAATACAGTCGACTTTGACTATAACCGCAGTTATTAAAAAAAAAAAAGGCCCGAGAACCGAGATGGGGG
>UCOK01006278.1:0-29368 GCA_900474325.1 Synergus umbraculus | reverse complement strand
GGGGGGGGGGGGGGGGGGTTTGTTGCAGTAACTCAAGCTTTCATCGTGGAAAGTGTGCGGTTAATCAAAGTCGACTGTATACAATAGCAAGTAAAGATAATGGATTTTGATCGATTTTAATGGATTTCGGTGGATCAACGTGGGATCATATTTTTTCCCAGGAAATAATTTCTGGGAGCAATCGGCGTATTGGCAGTGTGGTTAGCTGGTTGTGTATTTTATATTAGCACGACCGCTATCGGCACTGCAATTATGACTGTTGCAGATCAACCTTCATTTAACGACTTATCTTGGAATTCCAGTTTTGAAGATAACTGAGGAAATTGATGTATCCTTTTTAATCGGATTCTTTAAATATATAATAATTATGTAATAGATGTATAATAATTATGTGATAGATTCAGTTCCGACTTGAATACGAAGGATTTTTATATTTACACTATGTAACATTCTTTATTTTGATGCGAGATAATTCTAGAGCAAATTTAGATAACCCGGTTTTTTCTTATAATATTTATTTTTTTTATTAATAATAATAATAGTGCTCAGATGTAAAGGACGTGAACACGGGCGTCTGCGCTATTATTTTATTGAAAAAGTAAAAATTGTGACAAAAAAACGGTGTTATTTAAATTTGCTCATATGGTAATTACTACGTGCCCTTAATGTAAAAAATTCCCAAAGATTTAAAACAAATTTTATGGAATTTGACAAAATTTTCAAAATTTTTTCAAAGAATTTTAAAAATAATTTGAAATATATGAGATTTCAAAACTACATTACAGATTTAAAAAAAAAATTAATAAGAATTTTTGTAGTACGTATTTCAATTATGACTCCAACTTCTCGCAACCAAGAATATTCTCGAGAAAATTTCCGGGAATACTCCTATTTTTTGTTTTCAAGAATTTCAAAACTCTACATAATTCTTTCCTTGCATAAGTCTCTTTGAATTCAGAACGATTTATGCATAAACGCCCAGAAATGAATTCTCGTATGTTTCCGGTTTCCAATAAATTCTGTTTTTAGAAGTTAACTATGTATGTATATGTATATTTCTGAATGTATTTCTTATCCTCAAATCCTGTTTCTGTTGTAGATCCGCCTACGTATCTTTCGGGGGATTACTGATGAGGCTGCAGGGTGACGCAAATAATTTGCATGGCTTCGAGATCGACCAACACATGTACCTGCTTATGAAAAAGCTAGCCTTTTAATTTCAAGGTCACGAAGCAAAGAAGTTCCAAATTCAAAGGGTCATGTAGTCCTAATGAATCCAAGAGGACCATTTCAAACACGCTGGCGAGATTAATACGATAATATGATTTCACCAAGTGCACAGTAATTGCAATAAAATAATATCTCCGAAAATTGTGAAAAATTAAAGACTTCAAACATAAAGAACTCTTCCGTTATGGATTCAACATTATTAGGATTAAAACTGTAATATAGTAATGATTTTATAAAAAAAAAAAAAAAAATAAATTTTTTGTAAGTTATGTACTCGATAAGAGTAGTACATACATTAGTTAATTTCACTGCCATTGACGTAGAAATAATAAATAAAAGTATTTTTACGCAAGCAAAAGTGTTGAATTAACTTTGTCGATTTTGCGAATCATGTATGAATTTTGGATGTTCACCAATTTGCTTCGCAACTGCAACCCGTCTATGGATGGTCAGCTTTCCGCCAAATGCAACTGCTGCCTGAAAATAGGCGCCAGGCACACTCAAACTAACATTCACGACTGGCAAGTAGCGTGGTGTGCTTTTGGTGGAGCTTAAACAGATACACTCACTCTTTAACAGAGTTGGTAGTCTTCCAAACTCACAAGATTTTCTCTTCTTTAACATGTCAGTCCACCAAAAACAAAACAAAAAAAAATAAACACTTTCCGTAT
Source organism: Synergus umbraculus (assembly GCA_900474325.1). Lineage (NCBI taxonomy): Eukaryota > Metazoa > Arthropoda > Insecta > Hymenoptera > Cynipidae > Synergus > Synergus umbraculus. The sequence goes on along the minus strand of UCOK01006278.1, from coordinate 27,467 downwards.
TTAGGTCATCATGTTACGACTCCTTTTTTCAAAATGCAATCTTTCGGAACTGAAAAATTTTATGATTTGAAATTAATTCGACCATTAATTACTTTGTTAAACCACAAAAATAAAACAAACAAAATTTGTAATTCCACCAACGATAATAGAAAAAGAGCATAATGCAATCCATTTATTTTTATTTCTATATATTATACAAAGATATCTACGCTGCTCCTTCAAGATTTTTGTCTGACTAAATATTGACATATATCACTTGTTCCCTTTTGCATTGACCTACAGTCCATTATTCAGTGTTCAGATCTCAGGTTGTGACACACATCCAAGTCTTTGCATTTTTGTATAATGCACTTAAGGTTCTTGACCAGTCAGCACCATTTCCTTGTTTTTAAGGTAAGAAAAATAGTGCATTAGTTCTAGTCTTTGAGTCTTTGCACTGCTTTTGCTTGAGCATTTTTAAAATTTTTCGCGTGTATTGATCAATTAGTAAAAAAAAAAGGGAAGAAGAAAAAGAAGCAGCGTTACGATTTTCGACACATTTCACGTTCAACTTGTTCATCTATTTAAAATAAGAGTAAAGTTAAGGTTCAGAAGGCGTAAAATAAGGGTTTTTTTCGGGAATTTTTTTAGGAAAGAAAAAAATAAGTCTGATGAATTTTTTATAATAGTTTAATGCATATTTGAGAAAAATATTTAAATGCATCTGATTGGCATGCAAATTAAAAAATTTTTTTAAAAATTAGTTCAACTTGCTGAAAAAGTTGTTTATAAATTTTTTGATTTGATTGTTTATAAATTTGATTTGATTTGATTGTTTATAAATTGGTGAAAACGAAAACTCGAGAAAATGCGCTTCATGTTCGCGTTAATTTTCGATCACTTACAGTAATAATGCGCTAATCAGCTATTTCTGCTCCATAAATTAAACCTTCAGCTTCCTTAAAAAATTAATTTTGTTCCAATGACTGGAATAAAATATGTAAATTTATATATATATACATAGATTATTATTATTATTATTATATACGACACCCAACCACATTTAGTGCTGTATCTTTGAAAATATTGCAAATCAGCCTCTATAAAACTGTACATACATGTTCTTAGATATATTAGAAATAGATTTAATCAATAAAAAAATCGATTTTTTTGAGACTTCTAAACCAGACTATAGTCTAGTTTAAGCAGTATACTGCCTTAATACATTATTTTTGTTTCGGATTCAAATTTCACGGGGAAAACCTATTGAAATCAGTTGTGACTGGTCCAGTAAAAAAATACACTTTTATACTCAATAGTTTTCTAATGTAACTGATAATTGTGAAGTCAATCGAAAAAAGCACAGTCTTTTTGAGAGGTCTTTCATTTATCTTGACTTTGCGAAGCATCAAAATGTTTTTTGATTGTAAAAGAACTTATTTACACAACTATTCTATTCGCAAATGGAATAATATACACATATACTGTACAGGCAAAATATTGGTAACGAGAAGGAAACGAGTTAATTTATGTAATTAAACTCGGGGCATTCGTGACCTTGTATAACTGAATGTGGTTAAATGCAAGTCGAGGTTACACCGTGGATTACACTACGCACATTAATCGCGTGGGCAGTGGGCTGCGCCGGATAGATGAGAATACAAAGCAAGATGGCTTCCAGAATTCTGTGTTGTATAACGGCTAAGCAAGATGGCTGCCACTTAATAAGAGGCTAATCCTAAATGGGGATTGGTCCAATGACCAATATAATTCGCTTTTATCTGCCTTTGTCCGTTCGTTGCGTAATTCTACGGGCGGTAACAGCTTATTTTAAAATCAATAAATGAATGCAGCGACAGCGACTCGTATGGATGGAATTGAAAACTACATACATACTCACAGGATCGACTTTTCAGGAAGAGAATGAAAAATTACTCTCCAATAAAGAAAAATGAAACCATTTTTAGTTTAAAGTTATAATTTCGTGATGCAATTCTCTAAGTAATGGTTTTCATTTTTAAACATCTGGTGTCCAATCGTAACATATTTGAAATAGACAATTAGTGCTATCCTGTTAATACATTATGTTAATAATGTAACATGAAATTGAGATAAATTAACAGTATAACAAAGAATCCATTATCCATTGTTTCTTAGCTCCTCTAGTTTCTCTTTTCTATCCAAAGACACTTCCCACACATTATACGCAAAGCGACTTTAGTTTGCGATTTTACAAGCTTTTTATAAATTAGTGAAAGAACTGTCGCAGCTCGTAGATCACTCAAACAAAAAATTAACATTTATAAATAAACTTAAAAATGGTTGGCAAAGCAACTTCATTTTCACTTTCATAAAAGTTTCTGTAATTGATATATCAACGTGATGATCTTTGTCTTTATCAGCAGAGATTCAACTTCGTTGTGATCAATACTCGAAGACACTGATCAAAGGAAGTACAAACTGCTAATCCCTGTTTATCTGGACTCCAATCGAAAGCGCTGAAAGGCTGCGAAGATAAAGTGGAGTTCTGTAACTGGTCCAATGTTCCCATAACTCCATGATCCATCCCTCCTGGACCCGTTTCTCTTCTTTTACTTGGATAATTGCTGAAAAAGTAAATACAATTGAATTATTTAAAGTTTAAACGTATTGGACATTATGGATCCCTAAACAAGAAGGGGGAAGGGTTCAGAGCTTGACTTGGGTTTTGTTGAGCAGTCATCGAGATGACAAAAATGGCACGAAAATATTGAATATAATAGTCCTGATTTCAGGGAAATAATGATTATAGCCCTGACCTTACCACTTGCAAAATATTCTGCAAAGCAGTTTTCATATTATCTCATGAATGCGATGTGTGTGTTAGAGTAAAGATCAATTTACTCTGATTTGTTTTCTATTGATAATATATAATCTATGAAGCATCTTACTATTTCCATAAAAAAATGGAACCACTTCCACCGCAGGTTGTGAATACATCTCGATTTTGTGGTAAATGTCGAACCAGCCATACGGTTGATTTGTGAGCCTAAAAAAATAATTTATATTACTATCTATTCATATACAATAAATTTAAGTATGACATTTTTAATATAAGCCATTAGATAAAAATACGGGTATCTTGAATTAAGTTGATTCATCTGGGATGATTTCTTACATTATCACGAGATATAGTATACGTTGTAGACCTAAGTAACTTGTCTAATTTAGGTAAATGTTGATTAAAGGTATTATAGACTTCAGAGTCTTTCAACTATTAAACGTTTTTTAGGGAGATTCTAATGACTTCTTTCAAAATTACAGACTTTTCAAAGATGTCCTGAATTTTGGTGTCTACTGTGATATAAATAATTACATGCAGAAAATTATCGTGTATCTGAAGTATGCAGCTTGATGGAATTTTATACCAAATAGTGTTTAAATATTTAGAAACACTTAAATGTTTACAAGTGTCAAAAGGTGAAATAAGTATAACCACGAAGTAATAGTAAGGAGATCGAGCTGTTAATAAAAGTTTTTCGAATCTAATTACAGCAACGAAACCGCAAATTAGTAACACAAATAGTAGAAAAACTTCCAAATCTGATATTCTCATTTACACTCTTGAGAAAAAACGAGATCGTGAGAAAATATTTACAGGAGCGATAACAATTTAATTTGGAATTTTTCTGATATCTGGGCATAATAGTTTATTAGTTCAAATTATATTATACCTTCTGAGTTAAATAAGTGAATCCCTTTTTTGGATGCTGGGTCCTCAAATCAAACACATAGAATTTTGATTCCAGCGTTGTGGCAACGAGTTTATTCATGAAAATATTATTTCTGTCAAATTCAAGGCTACATACGCCGTTTTTTACGTTGCTTTCCCATCGCAAAGACATTGTTTTCAAATCAAACATTTTAATATCTCCATTGTCATAACCAGATACGACGACTCTCTCTTCAGAATTATATGAATTTCCAAAGGCTACGGCCCAACAGTCCCTGCGAGTTTCGCGCTCTTTTGGTTCCATAGTGGCTACAGGCTCATTATTCTGTCGCGGATCCCAAACTTTTACGGAGCCATCTCTAGATCCAGTGACCAATTCAGGAGCACCACACCCAGCGCTTTGTCCTGCTACCCCGTCAATTGAATTAATAATTTCCTTGTGGGCATCGGCTGTATAGATTGGTAATGTAGAGTTTTCCAGATCGTAAATGTTTAACTTTCCCTGTAAAATAATCCAATTAATACAAGACAAAATTACACCAGGCAAAAAGATTTCATTTATGATTATGGTTTCTTTTGTGATTCTCTAAATATAAACTGTTATTATTAATTTCAAATGCACTTAATCTTTCAATGCACAGCCTTATTTCTCTAATAGTGACATTATAATATGGAGAACGCAGTTCAATAATTAAGCAATGCCAATGGTGCAACGAAAGATTTCTATCTATTAACCCAGACAAAACAAAAGTATTGTTCTTCATGAGGAAGAGGAAACACCTAGACTTCAGAAAGCCTGAGTTCTATGGCAGGTTTGTTGAATTTTCGACATCAGCTAAATACTTGGGAGTACTGTAGTGGCGTTATAGGTAAGACTAGAGGGCTAAAATCCAAGGTAGTATACTGGTTATATTCAATAATAATCAGACCATATCAACACTTCATTGATATGGTGGGAGCTAAGGAAGGAGTTGAGCTGCAAGATTATACTATTGGGCCTGCTTCCGATGGTCCTACTAATTATAAATCAGACGTTGAGCTTCAATATGAATTAAGTGATTGAATTAATAACTACAAATATTATTATATGTAATAAATAATAAATTAATAATAATAAGTGTGGTTATATACTAAATGTTGATAATGTTTTTTACCCTAAAATCTCCAGTTGCCAAATGTCGATCTCGAAGACTACTGGCTTTAAAAGTTCCACATTTAATAGCGTTTGGGCGTTCAATTTCTTTGATGAGTTTCAGTTCACTATTCGAGATTTCGTAAACTTGTATGATACCGGTACCACGAGGTTTCGAACCCATAACTACAAATTTGGCACTACAAGGGATCCACTTTGTATCGAATAAAGAATAGTCAACTGATTTCTCGATGTGGCAAATTATTTGCGGTTTTTCTAGCTGCTCCATTTTCTTTTAATTTGAATTTTAATGTCAAATTCCTCTAAAAACTTTCAACACCTCAGTATAAATACAATTTTATTTGGCTGTTCTGTGATTTGTATCCATCTATGTGTGATAAACAAACTCTATAGTAACAGAGTGACATCTGTGTGAGTGTGTGCCGGTCAATTTAACGCATGTGCAATATATGTGCTTAATCTCAAGCATGGTTGGGAACATGGTTTTTAAATTCGTCGTATTTTAAAAACGGGTACATAATAACGTACTGACAGTCAAAAACATGTATTTATTGCATTAACACATGTCTCTCACTCCCTCTCGTTTTCTTCAAATTTGAGGGACGAGATGAGATTATGAATAATGTTCTGACTCTCTCAATATTAACAAACCTGAAATCATCAGCTTTCTCAAATCGCACTTGATAACCACTGCGGATCCACTGCGCATGCGTTGTGTGACATTTGAGTGGGAATGCCTCTTAGTTAATATTGTATACACATATCCGCTTTTAAATTTCGAGAATTTTCGAATTCTATGAGAAGATGCCGTCTCATGTGGCAGGGTTGGTCAGTTAGGCTGGTGTCCCATGATTGCGTTTAGCGTATACATACGTAAATTACGTAAAAAACCTCATGTAATTTACGTAAGGTATATTACGTGCGCAACCCTGCCATGTAAGCAGAAACTCATGAGAGTGAAAGAGATAAACATATCTGCATATCTCTGTCACTCTCATGAGTTTCTGCTTACGCTGAACTGAGAATGAACCTATCAAAATATGTCTTTGGTGCCTGGCTGAGGCTGCGAGCATGCGGAGGGGCTTCTGTTTTGGATTTGTTGCCGTTTGAGCCTTGAGGTAGTCGAATCTATTACATATTTACAGGAGTATTATATATCTAAAATAAAATAATATCAAAATGAGTAGTGATGATGAAGCTCTCCTCAGTGATGATAAAAGTGAGGAAGATGATAAAGCTCTAATGGAATCGGTGAGTAAAGGGAAATTGTACCAAGGTTATGTTTTGTTTTTTTTATTTATTTTATAGCATTTAACTTACTTTTATTCAGATTTATATTTTACGATTTATATTTACTAAGCAGTATAATAGAAAAATTTAATAGTATCAACTGAATCTTTTTTATTTAAAAAGATATTATATTATTTACACATTTCGTAATCTTATGTTTTATATTAGTATTTTCTTTTCAATTTGTAGACTGAAATGCGGGCCAAGCTCTCCAAGATGAGCTTTGAAGACTTGCAAAAGTTAAAGCAGAAACTCGGCAGTAAAGTTTACGATGAGGTAATATTTGGACCTAGAAAAAATAAAAAGACTATTTTGAAACGAGAGAATAAGAATAGACCGCGCGAGATTTCCGCAAAAAAGCAAGTGCCTAGATTCAAGGAGGCTGTTCAAGTGAAAAAATTTGTTCCAAGGGATCCTAGATTCGACAGTCTCTGTGGAAAATTTAATGAAAAGGCTTTTAAAAATTCGTATAGCTTCCTGTATGAAGTTAAAAAGAATGACTTAAAAACTTTAAAGGAAGAACTCCAAAATACCGAGGATCCTAAAACTGTAAAAAAGATTAAATACTTAATTCAAAGGTTAGAAAACCAGTTGAGAGAAGAAGAAAGGAAGAAACAGAAGGAGGAACAGAAGCGGAATGAAAAACAAGAAATCATAACAGCCATCAAACAAGGAGAAAAACCCAACTTCAAAAAGAAATGTTTGTATTCAATTTTTAAGTTTATTTACTGTTTATGAAATATAAAAAAATATTGTGCTTATCTAATAGTTCTATATTTTTTCAGCTGAAAAGAGACTTCTAGACTTGGCGTCTCAATATGAGGAACTAAAAAAATCTGGAAATCTCAAAAAACACATGAAACGATTACGTAAAAAAAATGTTAGTAAAGATAGACGTAAATTAGAAGAATCGACTATTGAATAAAACGACTTATACTATTATTATATTATAATTATTATTGTTATTGATTTAAAAAATATTGCTTTAATTAAAAAATCTCCAAAAATGATTGTTGATTGTGACCAATTTCAATAAATCTAAGCATCAAGATGGTAGCACCAGATCAGATAGCTTCCAATCCAAAGTGGCTCTTTTTGTTTTTTACTAGATAGTTTTCTCACGTCAAAAACTTTGTCAAATTCACCAATTAACAAAAATATCTTTTTTTCGAAAAGAGAATTAGATATCATCAGGCACTTCTTCCCAAGTTTTTCTTCTTGACACTAATTCTAATTCTACCCTTTAATAAAATTGTGATCTAAACTATCTAAAGCATTCAGCAGATTTATTGCCACATCGGCCTTCTATCTGAGTTTGTCATGATCGTTAGCTTTCCCTTTCCGAAACTTTTTCTTCTTAGGTAGGCGGCATATCCCTTTCCATTTTATGGTGGTTGTAATTCTTTGTAATTGTCTACGAAAAAAGTATCAGAAGAAAAATGTCTAAACTTTTTGAATTTCTTTGCGATATTTTATACTGTTATTATTTGTCAATTTTTTCTTCGTATAGAAAAAAAAAACCTCTGAAAAATGCCAAAATGGCAATATTTAACTTTAAATTATAGCTTTAATATTAAGTTTTTAAAGTGTTCATTTTTAGGAAAAAGATTCTGTCGCTACATTTAAATACTAATTAAAAAACGTAAAAAAATATGGATATATAATTTTTGCGAGAGGAACACAATGGTGCAAAAACATTTGGAAAATTTCAAAGTGAATTTTGTTTTTGAACCACCCTAATTGTATATATATATATATACTATACAGGTTAATATGAAAGAAAAAGTTGACTGTATTAATTATGTATTTTTTATTTAACATCAAAAGTAATGACACTTGGGTTGGACAATGTCTCTCGTTTGTTCCTTAATGCATTCGCGTGTGAAAACATAACTTACACATAATCATATGAAAGGAATTGTCAATCTGAAGGTATAAGATAGTAGATAAGAGCAATGTGTAGGTGAATGTGTAGCTGCGTTTTCCGTGTATTTAATATGCGCGCGTGTAACGGTGTGTAGTACATGTGCTGCTAAACAAAAACACAAAAACTATAGGGACTCGAGCATCGAGGGCGGTCTCCCGTCAATGAGTAGTCGGTCAGAAGAGCAGCTCACTATAATCGAGTCCCCGGTCACGCACAATCTGGCTGTCTGTCTTCAATTATTTAAAATATTTACAATATAATAAACCCATATTCAATTTTTCTCATAATCATTCAATGATTTTATCATGTGTGGCGGACTGTGCAGGCATGACGATTTATCTTTTTATTCGAATTTTCCTGATGCCAACACGCAGCGGCAGCAGTACAAAATTCGCTATCGATTAACCGATATTTTGTTAGTTCATTTCTCTCTTCTTTCGTCCGAATTTTCTTAATTTCAAAGAATTTCACTCTCACACCTTTCGTTCTGCCATTCACGCTTCCTTTCTCTCAACATATTTCTTTTTCTCGCGGGTCCGTACCCCACGCAAAAAAATCTTCCGTATTGCAAACTGGAATCATTTTCAAATGCAAAAGTAATGTACTTGATGGAAAGAAAAAAGTTCAAGATTCCCGGTCAGCAAAGAATACTAAGAAACGAAATTACGTGGGCGCAATTCGAGAAGAAAAGATGATAAAAGTACGTCTCGACCCGTTCAGTTCGCCACAGATTTTCTGGTCTTTGACCGAGATATTCTCGCACCTTCTTCATTGTTATAATTTTTTTTTGTAATTTTTTTGCTTATACTTACTTTGTTTTTTTTTTCTTCAACAACACGAGCTAAACTAAACCATATATAATAATTACATCTAATAATATCTTAATTTAACATGTATTATATTATCATTATAATAATTATTATAATATTATTATTTAAATTATTAGCCTAAAATGAGAGGCGGCGCACGATGGCAAAGCATTTTATTTGGGCTCCTACGTCCCCTGACACGGAACACCCTGTCGACAACCGTGGATCCTTCATCTTTTGCGAACGTTTACAAAACTCAATGCCGGACCTTAATTTGCCCTCCTCTAGTGAACTTAATTACTGAATGAGTTGAATTATTCAACACTCAAAACACTCAACACGTAATGGCGCTATGAACTTAAGTTTTTATCCAAACACATATAATGCAAAAATCTTGTACAAATAATATATTTTTTTTTTGTCTTTTTTGCTCAAAGTTCCGCGCGCAAAAATACACAAAAGTAAAAATGAGCCGTTTTCAGTGGAGCAGCTGAAGCTAACTATATAGAATGATTCCTGTAACTCACACAACAACTATAATTTTTTCAACCACTGACATTTGCAACGATTCATTTACCTTTGCGTGAACACTCGAGTACTCAAAATTAAGTTCATTCATTTCAGTGTTAGATGTTCTAGTCTCTGCATTCGGCGCATCCCCTAAACCTCGCCAGTTTTCCCCAACATTGTGTTCTTCTATTTTTTTTTTTTCTTTGCCGGCGCATACCCCTTTTCTCTCAGGCTTATCAGGGAAACTGGCGACGGAAGAACGTGCATTGTATAACGCGTGTACGACCCCTCAAGAACGGATCGAGGGTACCTCGATTATATGAACACTTTGGGTAGGTTTCGGGCCTGAGTTTCCGGGCCGAGACATGAGCGTGTGAATGTGTTACGTATCTATGTAAGATTCGATTTGGAAATGGATTTCAACTCCAGGCCGCGGGGATAATGACATTATCGAACCAAACAGAGCGACAAGCTGCGGTTGAATTCCGATTTCCAAGAAAAGATTTTTTTAATGTATTTTCTGTTGGCCCCGGTTTGTCTCCGGTCACAAAACTCGCATGGCAGGCATTTAAGTTACCTTTGTAAAGAGCGTTATTCGACACGATACCGTGGATTGCGAACAGGGCGTTCGGCGTTTCGGGACTAAATGATTTTTCAGTAGCGAGCTTGTCCCGCTGGCGTTTTACAACCTATGAAAAACTAACAGAATGGATGTTTTTATTTTTACTGTTTTTTCTTTTTTTTATTTAGATCACCTACGTAAGAATGTATTTTTACTTTTCCCTCTCTCTTCTTTTAGAATCATCTACAACCATCTAGAGCCATTCTGTTCCTACAAATTCTCTCGCTCCCTATTCTCATTATACTTTATTAGGGTTGAATCAATAACAGTTTCCCTTTTTCCCCCCACCCCCCTTCCCTGTTGTTTTTTTTGTCCCGATTTACTTTGACCCTACAATTAACACGTCGTCCGCGTTTTAGTTTAATCTGAAACCTCTTGCAGCTGGTACTGATTTTCTAATATTTATACTATATATTTGCCTCATTTTCATTGTGTGTTTCGCGTTCTGTGGATTTCGTCCAAGATTCAAACTACTGATTATACACAATCTGTTGATAACTACTCGGAATAAGATTGGAACCGAACGATATTACTTCTTTTATAATAATAATGAATACTGCGAACGCGTTTTTTTTATTTCATTAGTTATTTTATTATAACTTCTTTTTCTCTTTTCAACTAGGGCGTGCCAATCTAGCATACTGGTTTCTTCGTTAGTTAGTAATTTATAGACTTCTATGAAGATTCATGATACATTCACGAGACGTACGAGTTGTTATCGCGTCGGTAAATGTCTCACTCCATTCGCAGAGCCTACTATTCAACGAATTTCTCTAGTATCTTGGGTCCTAGATCCTTTTTTTAATCTCCAATAACGAGGGCGTGCTGATGTCCTTTGACTAATGATTAGAGAAAAAGTTGAGAGATGAAGCTTCTCGATATCACAAGACGTTCGGGCAATCCTCTTGAATTTCTTTTCCCTGATGCTGAGTCTCATCTTCCTTATCTTCTGTATCATTTTTAGAATCAACGAGTTCTGAGCTTTTCTAGATTCTTTAGGCCTTTCGTGCATTCTATCCCACGCAATCATTTACTCATGGCGTCGTCATTCCGTCCCTTGTAGTGCGAATCCTTGATTTCAGATCAGAGAAATGGTTTGGATATCCATTTTGGTTTCCTTCTTGAACAAGAATCCAAGATCAGGGATCAAGGATTAAGGATTTCCGAGTCCGAGCAAGTAGAGCAGGAATGACGAGTGATACTCTTAGCAACAGCGCCCCATTGTCGCCCACGTAGAACACTCCTGGCAACGTCTTCGTCGTTGTCGATGGTTTGTTCGATGTGAAAAAATCGAAAGTCAAGCGAATCGACTATAATAATGATCAGTGTTGTTTGTTGTCAATCAAGCCTATTTTGCGATGATAATAGACCTAATAGCACGCCCTGTGTAAATTGTGTAAATATATTTGTTTTCTTCTTTTGTGAATGACTTTTCTTTGTCAGTTTATGAGTGATTTCTTGTTGGATGTGTTTCTGCGTGGGTATGCTTTCTCTTTCTTGCCGCTGCTTCTTCTTCTTCTTCTTCTTCTTCTTCTTCTTCTTCTTCTTCTCTATCTCGTTGCAATGAAGCGTTTAATAATAAGTTTCTTGTTCTAACCAGCCACCAGGATTTCGACGAATGTAGAATCGTCTCGTTTCATCATAAATGAAAATAGCGATCATGAAGGGAATGGCAGGTAACCACCAGACGAATCTGTAATCATCAATAAGATATTAGAATCTAACAAGTCAGTTCAGGGTTGCTGCTAAATTATTTAAAGGTTTATAAAGTGGTTTTGGGTGATTTGAAGAAATTGAGCGAGTTTTGCAGAATTACATAAAATTTAAAGTTTATGGAACAGATTAGTGACACTTTATCTTTATACATATGTATAGTGGCAGCACTTGGAATAAATATTGACATCTTACTTGAGAGGGAACATGCGAAGACCCTTGTCCATTCCAGGTGTATAACTTAGAAAAGCAGCAAGTGCTGTTTCGAAGATCAATCCAAAGTTGAGAGCCCAGTTTCTCATTCCTTGATGAATAATAGAGTTTCGTCTTGTTTTACAGACGATCAAATCAGCCCACTGTACTATCACAATAGATACGAAGAACGCCGTATGACAGGTGAATTCCAGCGTCTTGCGATCTCTGTATGTCTGTTGAAAATAACGGATAGAAGTTTTAAGAAAGTCAAGAAAAAAATTTAAGATGCATTTTCTAAGGGTGTTCATTCCAAATTCTAAATTAAACAATAAATTTTCTCTTATTAATATTAATTTAAATTTATCTTGAATTTTTTTACAATTCTGTTGAATTCTTTTGAATTGTTTTTATTTCTTGGCATTTCGTGATCAATTGCTTTCAATAATTTTTTTCATACTTTGAAATTTATTGTGTATTCATCGTGCTAGGGGAAGTAAGAATTTTGCCCTAAGAGAGTACGATACTTTTGCAATTTTAGGATGGGAAACTAATTAATGAGCTTATAACTGATAAATAGTAGGACTAACCCATTCTTGACCATAGCTGTCTGTAAGATCGTTGATAGCTTTAGAATCCCACTGCTTTCGGATACCGAAGAGATGTGATGGCAGGAAACCGTTTTCAGCCATGATGACAAAGTAGACGAAGAAACCGGCAGCTGCTTGGATCATACCAATCTGCCCATACGCCATCGAGATAAGCCTGTGGAATAAGAAAATTGTGTTAGAAAGTAGTAGGAATTAATAAACAATTTGTTAGTCAAAGATTATAGCATAGATTTAAGAAACTCTTTACACGAGAATTCTACTTTCAACTAATGCTAAGGTTCATATTAGTCTAGTTGAAGAATTAGGACCCTCGTGTACAAAAGGATTCTTTATACATCTAAAGGAAAAGCTTTGCCTCTAATCGTCTAGTTTGTTGTTACACTAACAATAAGAGCGTAAGGTGATTATTAAAAAGCTAATTCGTGAAAAACAAGCCTAGAAGGCTGCTGACTTCTCATCGGTCCTTTACTTACCGATTAATGTACTTACGTTAGTAGGAGAACGCACTTCTTATCATAAGTTGTAAATTGTAAGTCGTAAGAGCATGCCTACTGACAACATTCATTTAGGTCATTCAGGTCTGAATATGTCTCTAATATAAGCGAATTAATCTACACAATCCGTAATTTAATTAAGGATATTGGTGTCAAATTTCAACCAGAAAAATTAAATCTTCCCATTTTTATTAGCAATTTATGAACTTGAGACTCCTCCCTTAAATGGTAATCCATTTTTTATTTTTTGTTCACGCTTCAGAAACTAAAATTATTTTTACGAATGAATGATAATGAGAGAAGACAGAAAGAATGAAGAGAGGATAATTATTGAAATGTTCTCTTTAAGAGAAAAGAGTGGGAGAAAGAATTTTTTGGGAAAGAAAGTAGAAAAAATAAATAGTAGATTGACAGAGAAGATTTCATTTAGACGAGTGTTTTTAAACCAGTCATAGATTTTCTAATTGTAAGGATGTGCTAAAGGCCTATATGAGTATGAAATATCATATTCTACTCTGTTAAAAATGCTTGGGATATTACCCAAGCATTTTTGGAATTCAATTGTAATCCAAAATTGCAATCACAATATCAGTCACTTAAAGACACATTAACATAAAGGAATTGAAAATAATTCCATATAGAATTCAAAGAATTTAAAAATAATACAAGAAACTTGTAAAGAATTTGAATCATGAATTCAGAAGGATTTCAAGTATATCATTTAATAAAATGAAGATTATTTGAAACTAAATGAGTAGACGTGAAATTCAAAGAACTCGTGCACAAAGTGAAAAGAATTGAAAAGTAAATAAACGTGTAATTTTTTGGAACCTATTAAAATTAAGTTATTTATTATACGTGAATTAAGAAACCAGCAGGATTGCAGTTCCCTCAATGCTTTAATCCTTCTCTGCATGTATTGTAACACATACCTTAGTTTTCGAACTTAGATTTTGAAAAGAGTCGAATATGTATACCATATAAGGCTCCCTAGATAAACTGTTTTAGTAATTGCAGTATAGCAAAAGTTAAATGATTCTATTCCTACGAGATTCTATAGACAACGTCTTTACTCTTGAATCTAAAAAATGCTGACATTTTGCGAATAGAAGACTGATGGTGCTGTGCAATGGGCATGCTTCTTTTATTGAAAGCCTTGTGGTGCATTCTTTTTATTTTACAGTCCACACTGAGAAAGAGCTAAAGCTAATCAGACTAAACGGACTAAACATTTCATTCAGGTTAACCATCAATTATCGTAATTAATGGTTTGGTGCACCTAAACCCAATTACTTAGGAAGAGTTTCTAATTGTAAGAAAGACATTCTAACAATGGAATATATTCAAGTGTTCGGCGATGATTTTAATGAAATTGTAGCTATATTATAAAGTAGAAAAGTAAATATTACGAACATAGAAACTGGTCAAAACTTTCACTGCTTTTGAGATAATGAAATATATGTGGTATTGACTAATTTTACATATTTCAAGCTCTTTTTCACCCCCGAACACTTGAATGTGTTCCTTTGTAAGTTTAAGCATTCGGCATTCTCAATATATCATCTGAAACCCTAAACTATGATTTGCTGTGCTGTAGATGAATCGCTCTAAACTTTCAAACGAATGATGTGAAATTTATGTGCTTGTTTGAACCACCACCCGTACGTCGCATTGCGAAATTGCATCCAAAATATTTGTGTAAACTACCTCGAATTCAACAAATTTCTGTAACTGAAACTTTCCGTGTTTCCTAAAGAGATTCTTTTCATATTAGTCATTTTCTTCGAGTTTTCATTTATGTATCAATTAGTTACATTTGAAAAACTCTCATTAAACAACATGTACTCTATCAAAAATTTCCGTACATGCAAACTAGAATGAAATTGCATTGCGCTCAGGAGTTGTGTTTGAAAAAAAAAATTTCAAACAGGCAAAATGTATATGCTATGTATGCCGTATACATATATGGGACATTTTTTTACAAACCGAACAGAAAATATTGACCGATACATTTTTGATTTAGCTAAAACTTTTTTATGGGCAATTTCAATTTGTTAATAATTTTTTTTAAAAGTATACTTCTTATTTTCCAAAAAAATCTTCGAATATGTATCTTTTCCTTTTCGATAAAAAACCCGTAAAAATAGTTTTAGCTGAATCAAAAATGTGTCGGTCAATTTTCGTCCAAATCTGGTACGGTTTGTAAAAAAATATCCCAATAGATATAATGCGTAACGGTGATCGTGTAAAAAAACTAAACAAAAGCCTAAGTCACCAACATACACATATATCAAACTTTTTAAGACAGAAGTGCAGGAATATGACTGATTCTTGAAAAAATACACTCCTCCTTTGTAAAGCAACACTAAAATCAAACCGATTTAATTCCATAAAGCGAATCACGTGATATAGAGTGAGAAAATTGCTTTCGCCAATTTCAGTGCACCTTACTCTTCTGCCCAGTTGACGTTTCATTTTTCAGAAGCATTTAAATCTCTCTTAATCAATTTTTTCCAACTGTATCATTTTTTAAAACTTTTTTTCAAGTAAATGTATGTCTTACAAATAATATAATATAATATTATAATTTAACGAAACTATAAAATTTCAGAAAATATCAAGTGGTTCAACTTTGAATTCTTAAAACTTAAAATTAATAAATGATTGTGGCTTTAAATTTCAATTTTTACGCTGGGGTCCAATAAACCCCGTGTGGCATCAGTTAATATTTTTTTGATTTGTGGCATTTAAAGATTAATTTTAAATTATTCACTTTTCAACGATTTAATTTATAAAATTAAAAAAGTCACCGAAAATTTCTATCAATTTTTGGAAATGTGCTTATTTATTTTTTTGACCCTGGAAGAAGGCCACACTTTTGCCGTTCTTTATG
Source organism: Synergus umbraculus (assembly GCA_900474325.1). Classification (NCBI taxonomy): domain Eukaryota; kingdom Metazoa; phylum Arthropoda; class Insecta; order Hymenoptera; family Cynipidae; genus Synergus; species Synergus umbraculus. Next base: position 11,562 of record UCOK01006278.1, on the reverse strand, counting down.
GATTTATTTTACTTTATATTAGTTTAATTTATTCTATTAACTGGAAGAATGAAATGAAATTTCGAAAATGTTGAGAAATAAATTGATAAGAGAGATTGCAACACTTAAGAAAAATAGTTTTTATGTCGAATCGCGTGCATCAAATGAATCGATTAGTGAATTTAAAATTTTGAATATGAGGTGCAGGATAGCTAAGTGATTTCGATGGGCAGTCGAGAGACCCACCTTCGATTGACAAGATTGTCTGTGTAAGGATCGCGTGGCTGTCGTTTCATTATGTCCGACTCCGGTGCCTCATAGGCTAGCGAGATGGCCGGTACCTAACATCCATCGACAATTAGAAAGCGTTTAAAAAAGAACCCCTTTTGCATGGCAAGTGAAAAGGATCATTACAATAATAATAATAATAGTAATAATAATAATAATAATAATAATAATAATAAAATTAATAATAATAGATATTAAAATGCATTTGAAGTTAAAATAAAGGGCAGCAGCAGAGTCAAGTGTTAATTAAATCAGCATCCACGTGTACTTCCTTAAAACCTGCTGAATAAAAATGTTTGACGGCCAAAACCTGATTTTTCAATACCAGTACCGAACAATTTTTAAAGCTTGGTATAATTCAAGAGGCTAAGCAAGCAATTGCATATAGGGCAGAAGGAGATTTATTACATTATTGGAAGCAAGAGAATCAAATTTTTGAGTGACTATTGTAATTAATTAATCATTGAGATCATGCATCTCAAATTCAGTGAATAAAATATATTAATAAAATTCGTTGGATATTTTCCAGTGATAATCAGGAACTGGCCAATCGTGAAGAATAAGAAAGTTATCGATGTCAAGTTGAGACGCCTAATCTTCACGTGAAAAAGGTATACTTGGATTTGGATTGAATTTTTACTTAAAAAAAAAAAAAAAAAAAAAAAAAAAAAAATTTAAAAAAACCTCTTCTTGTATCTCGATATTCAAGAATCGATGTCTTCTTCCTTTGGGATATAATTCTGAGTTATTAATTATGTTTCAATTCAAGTATACATGTGCGACTTGCCGGATCGAGACGAGCAGAAACGAGTAAGTTACATATATCTGGCAATATTGCTGATAAAGCTAGTAATTAATTCTCCTATATATATATATATATATATATATATATATCCAGCAAATCGCAATGGATTCCCTTTTCCACGCGATCAAGACAAAGCAAGACTCGATACATTGTGCTTTAAAGGTGTTAGAAACCCTAAAAAAATCCCATCGACATGACAATAGAAGAGAGCGGCTAGTGTTGATAAAAAGGTGTCACTAAACAGATCTTTCCATCTCGGTATCTTAGAAAAACCATCACAATGTCAAATATACAGCTTCTGTAGATTGCATACTATAGAATAAATCACTACGAGACTGAAAAGGAGAATCTGCAAGAAATAATGTTGGTACTAAAATCATTGAAAATCACTAAAAATGTGCCTTGCAACTTAGTGGTAGCGAGTTATACAATAAAGTAGTGATAATAGTAGATAAAAGATCATAGATAATAAATAAGGGAGCTTCCATTGATTGCGTAAGGAGTATAAAGTCTTTCTTACGTCAAGTTCCTTTAATTAAAGCATTCAAAATATTTATTTAATACACAGGAATTCATCAAATTTAAAATAGATAAGAATTCAACATGAGTTTAAAAGAATTCATCAGACAGAAAATAAATTAAAGTTAAATTTAAAAGAGTCTCCAAATATATGAATTAAACTTCAATTTTAAACAATTGACAAATGAAAAGATTGCAAAGGATTTTAATCTTTCTGAACGTTTAAAACCAACTAGAATTCATTTGAATCCATGATGAAATCTATTGAATTTGTTGGAATTTGAAAAACGTTCTTACGTAATTAATGGACGTGCACCCTAATAGATAATAATAGTAACAGCTTTTCTCATCATAATAGTAGTTGGAAATGTAATTTTGACAGTGACAAAGATAATGGTGACTGTTACTGTTACTGTTATTGTTATTATTATTACTGTTACTGCATGAGAAATCGTAAAATAGATAATACATATGCATAATATATCAAAACAAGTACTCTCTCAAAGTTACTAATTGACTAATCTAGCTCTAACTAATCTTCCACGGGATAACTGAGACAGTAGTGGCAAATAATTCACTACCTAACATCTTATATTAAATAATAAAAAAAAATTATTGTCAAACGATGTACATATATCTTTTTCTACATCTACGCACATTGAATACTTGATGAAAAATAATTTCAAAATAATTTCAGCTCAATACATCCTCAGATATAAACAATTCGCAACATAAACGACGCGACGACCAGTCCCATTGAATCTGAAAGATTTTCTACTTTTTCTTTTTAATAAGAAATATTTTTTTTTAAACAGGACGATAGAAACGTGTCGCTTGTTCTTGTTGAAAATGATTTCTTATTTTATGAACGAGGTACAAAGATGGCAGAATTGGCAGGTGACAAGTTATGAGGCAATAAGTGAGAGATTTATGGCAGAGGCAATCAGGTCTAGTGGAGAAAAATAGAGTTTGAAAAAAGTGGATGGTAAAGACAGAAAATAAATAGGTGCTCATTTCAAAAATAATCTAAGAAAGAAACTTTAAATATACTGTAGATTAGGGGAAAAACTCTTTTCTAGTACTTTTTCTTTTATTCATTTTGAACTTTGAAAATAAATCTACTGAATCCTAAGCTTGACAGTAATTGGCTAAAATACATAAGTTTAACTTCTTCAGAATTATTATAGAAAAAGATTTCAAGATTGTAAAAAGTGTTGTATTATTTATGAAGAAACTTTTATACTATTTCTACTCTAGAAAAAAATGTTGCAAGAGAATTTTGAATTGAAAGTGCGAATTTGAAGTAAATACGCAATTAGAAAAATTATAGCGTCAAACAAAGATATTGAAGATATTAAAAAGAGATTATTAAAAAAGGTGAACAAGGAAAAAGGATTAAAGAAAATAGAATAGTGATGAAGTTGTGAGTATAATTTTTGAATGGATGATGCAAAAATAATCGTGCGTTGCATCCAGTCTTTCTTAAAGTTCATAAAATTCTCAATTCACATAGTAACAATCAGAATTACTATTATATGAATGATTAAAATAAGAAAAACTCTTTACATCAGTTTGTGAAGTAAATAGTTGTCTAAGATGATTCAAGAACTTTAAGAAAGCAGAGCTCCGGAAAAATGTATTAATATTAGATTTGGCTTACCTTGATTTAATGACATGACCTTAATTGATGGATGATACGTTTTAATTAATTTCGATTTGTTTCCATTCTTATTGAAAAAGTTTGAAAGTGAGATCAAAGAATAGATCAAACGAAAATTAAGTTAATCGGCTAATAATGATCGGTAATTTGGATGTCATGCGAAGCCCCCACGAGAAACCCCATTACTTTATTTCATGACCTTCATCATGACTATATGTATATAAGTGTAAGTGTATCACGTATTACTTTTTAATTCCCATGCAATTTCATTGGGAAACAATTCATTCTAATTAAAAGTAGTGACTTCACTTTACACGCAGCCAGAATTGTCGATTAGAGGCATATGTTAGAGAAAGATAGAGAGTGAGAGAGTAAGAGAGACGGGAGGGCAGAGAAAGAGAGAGTAATTTGGGAAAGAGATAACACATGGAAAAAGGATGAATTTACCATTTAAAATAGTTAATATAGGCTCTGAACGCATTTTTCATGGAATTCAGTAACGTTTACTATTTCAAATGATAACTTTTGCAATGAAAATACAGCAAGATTTGCAATTTTCTTAGCAAAAATTACAATTTCAAATTCATATAGTAAAACTTACTAAATTCATGGGAAAATGCGTTGAGAGCGCATCTTAACTATTTTAAGTGGTAAATTCAGCCATTTTCTTTCTTCCATGAAGAAAATAATATTTCAACAAAAGTGAAAAAGTAAGACCAAAGCTAGCAAGTTTTCTGGTTTCAAATTTATATTATTATATTATATATATATATATATATATGCATTGGAAGACTTCCGAGTAGATCAAGCTTAATAAATACAGACTTAAAATTTCAAAATGTATGTATTTCTACTTTGATTCTTATCATCTTTTTAGAATAAAATGATGATAACTGTTAGCTTTGGTCTTGAAAGTGTAAACTTAATTACTTGAATAACCAATCACAGTGGGTAGAGAAAACTGTGTAGGAGTCGATCAAAAGAGAGTAGTTGACAAGTTGAGCAGTTGATCAGGTGACAAGTTGATATGATTCATGATTGTAAATCGACCACCCTCTTTTGATTCGATACCTTGCGTTGAACTGTAGGGTTTTGCAATATGTTGTTGATGTGTTTTACCTTTCGTTAACTAGCTTGTCAGTGAAGGGGTTTCGTGGTTGTCGCTTCATAATATCGCTCTCTGCCTCCTCGTAGGCAAGTGAGATGGCGGGTACCTGATATCATATTCATGAAAAACTCAATGCGAATGTTCAATCATAGAAATCAAATCATTTCAGTATGACCTCGCTGCGAGAATCCCGATTTTATTATTTTCAAACGGGAAATACTTTTCCACTCTGTTAGAAAAATCTGTATGAAATTTAATATATGTAATGTAAATGCAAATGACTTTGTATACACATTTTAATGTACATCATATATGTATTAAATTTAATACTATTACTGTAGATTTTCATTTTAATATATATGGACAACTATTTTTCAACATATTTACTTGACAAATATTAATTTCATTAAAATGGAATTACTTTATCATAAGAGGAAATTAGTTAAGCCAATTATACATGTAAAAATATTTATTATTATGAATGTATAATTGGTATAACTAATTTGCTCTTATGGTAAAGTATCACAATTCCTTAAAGATAGCTTCAAACCTATTTAAGAAATAATACATTCTCTTATGAGAATGTAAAAAAAAAACGATTGTTACTCTCTTTAACCATACAGTGAAGAGTACATCTGTACTATAAATTTTTGCGGAATTCTTGCAACGATTGTGGTTACTTCTATCAATAGAAAATAAGCGAATCAATAAAAAAAGAAGGATGTAGTCGATGGGGTGAACAGGATGTCAAGAGGCATCGGTGAAAATGCTCGGTGAAGTGACATTTTGGGAAATGTGGCTTTCTTTGGTTTGATAAGTGATAAATGATAACTGAAAAAAAGTAGAGATTACTTAAAAAAAAATTAGCATCTGGTTCTCTTGCCGCGTCTGCAATTTAAAATGTTAAGACTTAAAATTAAGAAGAGTATTATTAATAGATCGTAGAGCAACTAGAAACAGGTAGTGAAACAAGTAATGTGCATCTACAAGTAACTAGTTGATGGCGATACTGCTAGTACAGGAGCTTTTTCTGTCGATCAGCTAGAAAATCGAAAGCAAGGAAGCGCAACGGGTCCGACTGCACATGATGTAGTGGACACAACAGGATCACTGGCGGCTACAAATTGAGCTAATATCAAAATCGATGAACCTTTCATTCACAAGATTATCGTGATATGGATCTCGAGGCCTTCTCTTCATTATATCTGACTCTGCATGCTCGTATGCCAAGGATATGGCCGGTATCTGATAATCAGCGTTCCACATTTCAAGAGACAGATTTGAGAATCTTATTCGGTTTGAAACAATAACCTTTCATTATATAAAATAGTAGCTAAAAGGGTATTAGTTTAGAGAACCTGTCGATGAAATTGAAATTGAAATTTTGAAATTGAAAAAATTGAAAATTGAATTTCTTTTTTGCAAGTATATCAAATTTAAAGATTGGTGAATAAGTTTGCTGAATATTAGAAGTCGATTGCAGTGAATTTGAATGTTACTCACCATGTCTGTTCCCAAATCGATGCAAAGAATTGTAACAGTGCCGAGAGGCAAAGGAATGTCGCAAAGGATGAAAGCCAGGAAAGGTGAGATTTCGGGGATATTCGAAGTCAAGGTGTAGGCGATGGATTTTTTCAGATTGTCGAAGATCAGTCGGCCCTCTTCGACTCCAGTGACGATTGAAGCAAAATTGTCGTCGAGCAAGATCATATCGGCTGCCTGCTTGGACACGTCTGACCCAGCAATACCCATGGCTACACCAATGTCCGCTTTTTTCAGGGCAGGCGAATCGTTTACACCATCACCTGAAATGACAAAATATACAGAAATTTAGAATAGGTATCAATATAATGTACGATTGTATAATTACGTCTGTAGAGAATTCTCCTCGAAAATTGATTCTTGGAATGAAAATATGGAGTTTACCTGTCACAGCAACGATGGCACCCATTCGCTGACAGCCTTCGACGATGATTAGTTTTTGTTGAGGTGAAGTTCGAGCGAACACAATTTCGGTGTGGTATCTGAGAATCTCGTCAATTGCCTCGGGCCCCAGTTCTCTCAGTTCAGTTCCATGGACGACCGCGGCTTTGGCCTCTCGAGGATTCACCTCGGACACGGGAATGTTCAACCGCTGGGCGATGTCCTCAACGGTTTCGTTACCTTAAAAGGAACCAAAATTCAAATATAGATAGACAATTAAAGATTCTCAGTAAACTCAAGAATCTCTTACGACCAAATTTCATGATAATTCTATAACCGTTGCTTGCTTCCTCATAGAGGAAAGCAACGTTGTAGTGAAGTAACGTACCTTCGGAGATGATACCGACGGATTTGGCAATGGCTTTGGCAGTGATTGGATGGTCACCAGTAACCATAATGACCTTGATACCAGCGGAACGACATTTCGCTACAGCATCCGGTACAGCAGCTCTGGGTGGGTCAATCATCGACATCAGTCCCACGAACCGGAGTCCACTAGTTGGGAAGTTGGGATCGTCGCAATTGAATTTGAAGCCAAGTGGGAACTTGTCAGTTGGAAGTATGAAGTCACAGAAACCAAGTACACGTTCGCCAAGACCACCGAGTTCGAGGTAGGCGTTGTTGAATGCCTCCTTCATCTCCTCATCAAGAACCTTCTCCTTGCCGCTGATAAAGATTGTCGAGCAGCGATCTAAGATTCTTTCTGGGGCACCCTTCATGACCAACAAATGACGAGGATCGTTTGCATCATCTGGTTCGTGAATGGATACTTGATATTTGTTCGTAGAGTTGAACGGTACTTCGCAGACTTTCTTGTTGCGTTTGCGGATTCCCATGACATCGCCGAGAGCAAGCTCCATACACTTGAGCAAAGCTGCCTCGGAAGCGTCACCATTAACTTCTTTTTTCAGGATGGGAATACCCTCTTGTCCAGGTTTGAACTCAGCTCGATTGCAGAGTGTAGCGATCTTAGCCAAAGCCTTAAATCCAGGACTTGTCCTGTCATATTGTACTCCAGATTGATCCTCTGTTGTATCGGCTTCAATGATCTGGTTGTCGAACCACATGTGAGCGACGGTCATTCTGTTTTGAGTTAGAGTACCTGTTTTGTCTGAGCAGATGGTTGATGTGGAACCTAATGTCTCGACAGCCTCGAGATTCTTGACGAGACAATTCTTTGATGCCATTCTCTTGGCGGTGAGGGTTAGACACACAGTGACGGTAGCCAACAAACCTTCGGGCACGTTAGCCACAATAATACCGATCAAGAAGATGACGGCGTCGAGCCAGTGGTAACCCAAGATGAAGGCAATCACGAAGAAGGTTACGCCGAGGAATACTGCTACGCCAGTAATCAAGTGAATAAAGTGATGGATTTCCTTGGCGATAGGAGTCTCTCCGGTATCAAGGCCGGACGCAAGACCAGCAATTCTTCCCATTACTGTCTGGTCACCACAGCAGATCACGACACCTTTCGCGGTGCCTTCGACTGCGTTCGTCGAGAAGAACGCCAAGTTCTTTGTTTCCAACGGATTCTCATTCGTGAAGTCCGGCGATCTCGACTGTGGTTCCGATTCTCCTGTCAAGGAGCTATTATCTACCTGCAATTGCAACAAAACAATTAATAAAATCTTACTAGAGGGACAAACTGAAAATAATGCCAAATATGTGTGATAAAAAATTGAATATTTGAGTAATTAAATACCTTGAAGCCTCGAGATTCGATGATTCTAATATCGGCAGGGATTCTATCACCGAACTTGACTTCGACGACGTCACCCAGTACAATGTCTTCTGCCCTCAAAGTGAGCTTCTCGCCTTCCCTAATTACTGTGGCGAATTGTGGAACCATATTCTTGAATGACTCCATGATCTTACTGGACTTACTCTCCTGATAATACGAGAAGATACCAGTGACTATCACGACGGCCGAAAGGACGATACCCAGGTAAAGATTGTCGTCGTTTGGGTCCTCGCTTGTTGAGGCCTGGATCGAGTACGCGATAAAACAAAGAATCGCACCGATCCATAAAAGCATGGCAAAACCTCCGAAGAGATTCTTGCAAAATTTGACCCATTCAGGCGTCTGCTTGGGTGGCGTGAGGGCATTGGGTCCGTCCCTTTCCAGATTTTCCTTCGCTTTCGCATGGCTAAGGCCCTAAAATATAAATTATTAAATATTATTAGCTTCAAATTTCTAACAGAATTTTTCGAAATTTTGAAATCCGATGTACACTCAAAATTCGAGTGATCAACTTCTCAGTGTACATATGAAAATAGTTAACGGTAATAAATCCCTAGGTTTATTACCTTGAAAATAAATTTAATTTTCTATTTGAATTGCTTGAAGTTGTGAAAATTCAAATTACAATTATAGAAAGCTTCCCAATAAAATAATGTAATTATTATTATTATTATTATTGAAAATATGTTACTTACATTTTCGGGGTGTGTCTGAAATCTCTGGTACAACTCCTCGGGAGTGATTTTGTGAAAATCGATGTCCAACTCCTGTTTCAAGTCGTCTAAATTATCCCCCCTCTTTTTCGGGGTCTTTCGCCGCGACTAAAAATAAAGGAGATAAATAAGATTCAAATACATTTGTGCGAATAAAAAAAAATAGGAATCAGGAGTTTTTATTCATGATTAATAATCGCTTCAGTCATTCAAATCTCAAATATCAGTCTACAATTTTCTTACACACATCTCATGCTCATCTTCATCTTGAAGCAATTTTAACACTAAAGCTCGCATGAATTGCGCTTGAAAATTATTCCGATTAGTCACCATCACCATCATCATCATCATCGTCATCATCCCATCACCAGTAAAAGTATAATCCAGTTCAATGCTAGATGTTCAATTAACAAGTTACCCTTATTAACCCTTTAATTAGAACGAGTCGAACCAATAGCGCCTTTCGTATTTAACATACTTCTTAATTCAGTCTTCTCACTGACCGTTCTCCAGACGAGTCTCCAGCTTTTTCAAACTTTTTGGTTTCGGTAGAAAACAAAAGTTTCCATCGATTTTAATGAAATTTACAAAAATTCAATTTCGGAAACAATGTACTGGCAAAATAATTTATTTAAACAAAAGAGACAACAATACTTTCCGGTTCTTTGCGACTCTTGAATGAAAAATGGTGACATGCAAATGATTTAATGACTAAAAAGTGTTCAAGTTTTTCTATCCTGCTTCTGCTACTCGTGAATTTTAATAAGTCAGTGTTTCTTTGAAAAGTTTTGAAATATGTAAATATAGAAGGCAATAAGTGACTTAGTGATATGTATTATGGATTATTATTTTTGGCAGAAAATCACATGCTTATGGTAAGTCGATATTTGATTTTCTGAAATTTACTGAAATTATTAACGGAAATTTTAGTATTACATTAAGAAAAATTTAGAGTATTTCAAGAAATTTAAAAAAAAATTTTAAGGATTTTTTAAAAAATTTAAGGAAATTCATTGAATTTGAAGAAATTTTTGGAAATTTGAAGAGAATTCAAGGTACTTTAAAGGTTATTTAAAGGACTTTTGTGAGAGATAGTTGTTTTGGCATTTTTGCGACTCTGTGTAGTGATATTCGCAGATTTCTGCCAAGACAAAAAAAGCTATAAAAGAGAGTTATAATAATCTTGAATTTTCAAAAAAATTAGTTTTTTATTTATTTATTTTTTTTTTTATTTTTCTTTATTATTTTTTTCAAACTTTGATCAATAATATGATAAATAGGGAAATAAAAATTACTAATTTGCTAATAGCTCTTACAAGATTAAGAATCTTTAATTTGACAAACAAATTGCAAATCGTTGCAAAATTGTAGGCTTTGACTTTTTTTAATAGAAATAGGCATAATATAGCACAAATTAATACAATTTTCATTTTTCTGAATTTTAAAGTTAGCGTTGCTAACTTCCTGGATATCAAAAACATGAGTTTAACTTGCAATTCAAGAATGACAAGAATCTTGGGGGAGGGGGGGGATCGCCCCACAGTGGATCCGCGCCTGTTATCTGTCAGGCCTAAAAATGTATTCACAAGAAGAGGGCGCGAATTGATTTTTTTATTGGCTTAATAATATTATTTCAAAAGAGTAAAACGCGCTTTTTTTAGCCTTGTTTGAAAAAAAGTATAAAAATTTTTTTCACATTTTTTCGAATTTTTCTTTTTTATTGACATTGATTAAAATATTAATTTATTCAATTTTCTTCTTAAATATGTTAAAATCATGACCAAAAAGCGCATCTTTCTATTTTGGGAAAGTATAATTCTAAGGTAAGGAATGTCATTTGAATGTAAAAATGTGAACCATAAAAGAAACAAACTCGCACCCTCTCATTGTCATTTAAACAAAATATGCACATGTTTAAGTGCATGTCACAACCAAAGGTACAACAAATCATTATACAAAAAGCTTTTAGTTAGAGGAAAGATATTTTACTCATGCAATCGGTTATTTCAGAAAAGACGAATGTGTTAGAAAGATTGAGAAACCGATAGGATGGAAAGGCGAAGAAGTTGTATATATTATAAACAAAGTTATGTGGTGGAAGTGAAAGAGCGACATGGTGAAAGAGAAGATCTTCATCGAATTAAGCAAGGCGACACTGTGTTTTCCCCGAAGTAAAATTTCTTAATCCTAGGAAAGAAGAAAGAATACAGAATTACATATGTATAATAAGTAAAGCGAGAGCGAGATCTGCTTCAACAGAAGCACCTCTTCTGCTTTTGGCAGAAGGCTGAAAGAGAGACCAGAAGAAGAGAGAAGAATGTAAAAGCCCACCGCCACCGCTAGATAATCGAAAACCGTAATCCATGAAGGATTTTGGTCTCGTACAAAATATACCTTGTACATTCCATCCGCAGTTTTGTTGTCATCGCGAATATTGGGTAATGTGGCGACCCTGTATGAATCTGTGCGGCCATGCTGAAAAAAGTGTGTAACAAAAAAGTTATGAAAAAATATTCAAATAATATATGTATCATATGTAAATTATACTAAAAGATAATATATGGGTCATTGCCAAAAATTTGTGAAACTTAAGTCCCAGCCATTTTTCATATTTCCTGAATTTAATATCATTTTGTCATTTATACGAGGATAATAAAGTTATATTTACGTCCAAGTAGTTTTTGAGAAAATTTCTTTACATGAATTTGAAAAACTATCTTTTTTTTCTTAATTCATATATATATATATATATATATATATATA
>UCOK01006268.1:5992-30348 GCA_900474325.1 Synergus umbraculus | reverse complement strand
ACTTTATAGGTTATGTTACTGACTAACATAACCTATACTCTGCACACATTTATGACAGTTTTTTCATTTACTACTTGTGTAAAGCTGATTAAGAAGTAATCGAAGTACAAAAAACAGTTTATTACACTTTATCGGTTAATTAATCAATAATTATCTCCCTTGTCATAAAAATCTCTAAAATCATAAGTTCTTATAAATTCTTAGAGAATTTAAGTCTCGGTTATATTCTCGGTTATATTCTCATTCTCGTTACCGTTCTCGAAGTAATATAACCGACTAAGAACTCTAATTCTCACGTTTTCTGCCGACATGGGACTGCACCTTCAGGGTGGAATCCCATGCAGGCGCAAAATGCAAAGCGCAAATCGAACAGCCAATGATAGGGAATCTTTGAGAAGACAGATATCTAAAAGTGTTCTGCAATTGAATGTTCATTTTACGCTTTGCGTTTTGCGCCTACATGGGACGGCACCCCAGTGTGGCGTCCCATGGATCCGGAATGCGTTGCATTTTGGCGTGAAACCATGAGAGTGAGAGAGACGCACTAATACGACTATCTCTCTCACTCTCATGGGTTTGCGCAAAAACGCAACGCATTCCGGAACCATGGGATGCCACCCTAAATTTTCAATTATGTAAAGCTTCAGTAAAAATTCGACAGGTAGCGCTACTGCTCCATGCACCAGTCGATCTGTCAAAACAAAAATCATCAAAATCAAATGTCAAAGTGACAATTATTCTGGATTGGATTATTGCAATAAAAATAAATGTACAACTAAAAAACAGTCAGAGCCGTTTTTTGAACCAGCAGTGGATGTTAATTTGAGAAAATTAAAGTGAAAGAATTTCAAAAGAGGATTATAGGTAATATTCTCAAGTAAGTTTGTGGTCAATAATTGATTTGACACTGACTGCTGTTTTTCGCTTTGGAATTTTCTCATATTTTTTTACCAAAACAAGGCCAAAATATTCATCATTTCTCACTTTTCGACTAATTTTCTTATAATTCAGTGCCCAAATATCAATTTTAGAGACATTTTTCAAGATTTCGTTAATCGATTTATGAATATTTATTATATATAGTTACGCAACTTAACCTCAAAAGGAAAAAGTCAATGATATTATCGAAATTGTTGAGATGATATCTGCAGTAGTTGCTGTGTTAGCAGCAAAAGGATTTTAAGTTTATACTTGACAAATGCCAAATTAGAGTTAGTTTTTTTTATTCATTTTTGTCAGACAAATTTGAATTTCGAATCGATTTCTTTGTCCAAGGCTAAAGTAAATGCGTAAATAACTCTTTAATACAATCAAAACATTAAACAATATTCCGATTTTTGTATACCATATAATTATAATAGTTTAAAAAATTTCAACCTGTTTAAATTTAAATAGCTCAAGGGTGGTGATTTTTTATAGTATTATTTTCGACGTAATTATAGAAATTATAGAACATTTTTTCAGCTATGTAGAATTCTTATTATTTATTTTAAGTATTCAAGATATCGGCAAATCCATGTGAGAGTTTATTCAAAATCGTGAAAATAGTCTACGAAAAAATTGCTAGTGAGAAATAACAAGAAATGCAGAAGAAGATCAACTTTAAATAATAAGTTCCAATAAAGTCCAAAATTTATCTATATATTTCACTTTTTTATTATTTTCATTATAAGAAAACGGAGGTCACAGTCGCACAGTGGGTCAAAAAAAATTTTACGGACAAATTGATATTGAGAAGCTATTTCTGAACAGATTTGAATATTTGTTTAAATTAAAGCTTATAAAATTCCTCACAAAACTGTCGATCCATATTTTGAAATTAATTTTTTTTTTTTTTTTTAAGGGCATGCTCTGCCCCGTGGTTTGTGAACATTTTTTTTTCGAAGTCACCACGGCCAAACGAAATGATATATCGCTTTCAAACTTTGGGATATGGGAAATGAGACACTAAATTGCGTTTTAAAATTTAATTTGAGTAGTAATTTTGACAAAAAATCCGATCCCTACCTTACGGACTTAGCTTTTTTCAAAATTACTACTCAAATTAAATTTTAAAACGCAATTTAGTGTCTCATTTCCCATATCCCAAAGTTTGCAAGCGATATATCATTTCGTTTGGCCGTGGTGACTTCGAAAAAAAAATGTTCACAAACCACGGGGCAGAGCATGCCCTTAATAAACATGAAAAATTTTTGGAGAAAAAAAATGCGTTTTTGTGCTGCATGAGTAGCTTATTATTTAGCAATGACTCTTTGCTATCAATCAATAACAATTCATAATTGTTTTAACAAATTTAATTAACAAATACTGTTTGGCTATTTTTAGAGGTAGAAACTTGATTTTTTCAATATAATCAAGTCTAAATGAGTAATTTTTAAACTTTTAGGGAGTTTACAAAACTAGAAACAATTTTTATTGTTAAGAAAAATTATATAAGAAATTTGTATAAGCTTAGGCATTTTTTGGGAAAGAAATTGCGTTTCTGTGATGCATGAGCATGTTATTATTTAGCATTGACTTAGAGGATTCCGAGGGGCATTTTTATACAATTTATGGGTAAAACCAGAAAGTGGGTTTTTTAATCAATCATACTCAGTACTTGAACTGTTTCTCTATGCAAAAAGCATAGAGGACTTTTTTTTTCATTATATAAGATAAAAAGAGTCAATATCGGTCCGTTTTTGTTTTTTCCATAAATGGCATAAAAATGCTCCTCGCAATCGTCAAATTCAATGCTAAATAATAACTTGTTCATGTATCACAGAAATACAATTTTTTTCCCAAACAATGCCTAAGCTGATCAAAATTTATTTATATAATTGTTGTCAGCAATTAAAATTGCTTATTGTTATGTAAACTACCTAGAGGTTTAAAAATTAGTCATTTACACTGGATTATGTTGAAAAAACAAAGTTTCTAATTCTAAAAATAGCCAAACAGTGCATTTGTTAGTTAAATTTATTTAAAAAATTATCAATTGTTATTGAATGACTAAATCGGGTAAGTAAGTGACATTTGTCTATAATTTTTGGCTGATTCAGTAGAAAAAACTTTATTTATGTCATGATAAATACCTGATATGGCAAATCTTATTCTAAATAGATTATACGTATCGAATATCGAAAAGTGTAACAGCTGAAATGCGTAGACCCGATTTCTTATTGTTCAAATACAGATGGTGACGCATCCTGCAATTATATATTATTCTTAACTAAAAAAAAAATGTCTTCTTTCCGTCTTATTTATACATTTATATTTTGGAAATCGAAATGTAATTTATTTTTAATAATATAATTGATAAGCATATGAGGTTTTCTTACAGAAGTACGGGAAAAAATATTCGGAGGAGGCTGTGAAGGAGAAAAAATGACTTTGAATACAGGTTAGTTGTATTTCTTTTATTTATTTATTGAATGAATGTAAGTTTAAAGAATTAAAATTCATGGGATTTTAAAAGGTTTTAAAAATTTTATGGAATTCGAATGGTTTTTATAATATTTATAAAGTTTTTATAGTATTTCCGAAAATTTCTAGATATTTATAGAATTTCGGGGCATTTCGTACCCCGTTGGATAAAAAATTGTGTTGCCAAGCAACACAAAAAAAATTGTGACTTTCTCGACTTAAAAAAAATTTACTAGTAATTTTTAAGTGTTATTTTAGAAGACTCACTGGATACATTTATGAAAAAAAAATTTAGTGTTAATAAAAAATGTTTATATGAAGTGATAAAAATTGAATGGGGTCAAAAAACAAAAAATCTTGGGAATAGATATGGATAGATTAGTAGAGATCGAAAAGGATAAACGTGTAAAAAAGATAAGTAAGAATTCAAATGACTAGAAAATATTGTCTGAAAATATTTTGTAATCCTTCTGAAACATAGAAAATCCTTTAATATTTTCTGAAAACTGATTGAATTCTCTAGAAGGACGCGAAATATTTTATAACCCTTCTGAATCTTATGAAATTATTTTATATCCTGATTTCTAGAAACTGATCAAGTTCCTCACACTTTTTCCAATCTTGGGAAAATTTATTTAAACTTCTTAAATCTCAAAAATCACAAATTGTTTTCTATAATCTCTCAAAATCGATATAAATCTATTTTTATTCTCGGTGATATATGTATATTGGCTCTTAAAATTGTTTTCATTTGTTTGCTTATTGATTTATTGTTATAATTAAAAATAAGTGAAAATTAAAATTAAAATTAAAATACAAATGAAAATTCTTTTTGTAGATATCTCCACGGCACTCCATTTGCTCGAGCATGTGGAGGAACGTATGGAAGACTGCGATGATCCGAAGCTCCAAATGCACACGAATCAAGATATTCGTTCCTTGATTGCTCTTCTCGAAGATCCAGTCTTCCGCAGTATCGTCACTCTCCAAGATTCTCTCTCTGAGTTAAATAATCAACTTGGACAACATCCGTCTATTCTACCAGGGGATTTCGATATTCGTCTCAGCGGACAACTTGAGTTTTCTGTACCAAATACGCCACTCCAACCAGTTGGGCAGAATATTTTTCAGGAACTGTATCAGGATAGTAGCGAATTCGATGATCAGAGAGTTCCCGTCGTTCCGATCGTGCACAGCAGCAGTGAAGATACTAGTGCTCAGGTAATATTGAATAATAGTATATTATGTGTAATAAGGAGGAGATCTTTCTGATTCTAGGGCGGTGAGGGAAATATTTTTCAGGATGAGTCATAGTCGAACCTGCAGCGCATTCTACTACGACTCGTCCTGAAATCATTTTCCAAATTGTAGAAAAATTAAAAAAGTCTCACCCTAGTTATACATGATTCTTTTTTTATGCCGCAAACTTCACACTCGTAATAATCACTTGTTTTACACAATTTATATCCTTAATTACTATTATTTTCGAAGGGAAAAGTGACTCCGCAAAAATTTAACCTGCACCTTGGGATGGGGTTTGAGGGGGGAGGGGTAACTTAAAAATTTTACATTAGATTTATAGCAGTCATACCACATTTTTTAGTGAGCGGATTCCCCTCGACTGCCGGGCGGATGAAACCGAGCTTTCAACAAAATTTTCGAATTTTAATTTTTGAAACATGTACCTATATGCGAAATTTTATAGCGCATATTTTTTTTCTAGAAAAAAATTTGTAGGTTTTTTAGCTTTCAAATTACCTAAAGACAAAAAACTGGCTTTTGTTTGAACAAATCGATTTTAATTTTTTTTTCACTTTAGCTCGTGCTCATTTTGTCATTTTTTTTTATTTCTTAAATTAAATTTTCAGAGAATGTGCTTCCGAGTGTCCTTTGATTAATAGAACAATAGCAATTCAGAAATTTATAATATACTTTTTTTAAAATTGTTATTGAATTTTTCTGAGGCTAGGCGTGAATCGGACTTTTGAAACTTCCAGCGTTTCGTTTATGGAGGGAATTATGATCAATCAAAAACTTCTAGCGACAAAAATGCGGAGAAAACTATAATAAAGGGTTTGGAAAGTTTTAAATCAAAATATTTAATAGTTCAGGAGTAGTTATGATTTTATTTAATGTCAACGCTAGAGTTTTCGAGCATACTATGTACTTTACTACTTACTTCCAGCGCTTATATGAACTAAAATCATAACTATTCTTAAACTATTAAATATTGTGATCTGAAACTTTCCAAAAACCTTTATTATAGTTTTTTCTGCATTTTTGTCGCGAAGAGTTTTTAATTACTCATAATTCGCTCGATAAACGAAACGCTCAAAGTTACAAAAGTCCGATTCGCGCCCAACCTCAGAAAAATCTAATAACAATTTAAAAAATAATATTATAAATTTCAAAATTGCTATTGTTCTATCAATCAAAGGACACCCGAAAGCACATTCTCTGAAAATTTCATTTAAAAAATCAAAAAACTGACAAACTGGGCACGAGCTAAAGTGAAAAACAAATTAAAATCGATTCTTTTTAAAAAAGTAAGTTTTTTGTCTTTAAGTAATTTGAAAAGTAAAAAACCTACAACTTTTTTTCTAGAAAAAAAGATGCGCAATAAAATTTTACATACAAACATTAGATTTTGTTGAAAGCTCGGTTTCGCCCGCGCGGCAGCCAAGAGGAATCAGTCCATTAGAGGTAAGAGAAGAGGAAAGATATCTATACTCATTTACTCACGTGTTGGACATCATTGATTTATAAGCTTCGACTAGACGCAATTGTTTTAATAAATTTCATTTACTGAAAATCAAAATTTTTAATTGATCTTTATTTTTGAACACTTTCAAATGTCTCAATTTTTTAACGACTCAAATCTGGTAAAAAAATGAGGGGTGGGATGAGGAGTTAAATTTTATAAAAATCTAAGAAAGTGAAATGACTGGAATTTCAATTCCAAAATGTTTTCCATATACTGCCACCCAATAGTAGGTTTCAAAATAAATTTTCAAGTAAAATTTCTTTTTACTCAAAATCAACTTTGCCTAAATTTCACTCTGATCGGACAACTTCAGTATTTTAGGCGGAGTGGGGGGTCAATTAAAAAAATAATGTTTCACAATAATTATATTGAATTGATATGATTTGTTTTTTTTTTTTTTTTTTTATTCTGAAAAATCTGGAAATGAGCAGTAATTTTTAAACATGGGAAATAGCTGAGATTTAAAAAAATGTAAAATACTTTTGCATCGTAAATCTTTTATTCAAAATAGTAAAATGAATTTCCATTATTTTGAAATAATTTACATACAAATACCTTCGAAATGAAATATCTACATTTAAAATGTGTGAATAGGCCGCAAGCCCGAGTTTGATATCGGAAGTTGGTAGCATGTCTCACATAACGACGCCATCCTACGCTAAGGAATTCCGGAAAGTGATTGAATCTGCAGCCAAGGGTCGCCAAACTTTGACTGTTCAGGTAATATCAATTTATTATCGGGTTTGTACTCTACTTTTGATAAATTGTTTTTCTAATTTTATTTCACCGTTGAGTGATAAATAAGTTTTTTAATTCTTTGATGTTTTAACTAATTTTATAATTTTCGATATTATTATATAATTATAATTAAATATTTTAATTATTGACATGATTATAAATCTGTTCAGCTCTTCAAATCAGAAGGTATGAGCTTGGGATTTAGCGTGGTTGGATTGCGCACTAAAGATAAAGGAGAACTTGGCATCTTTCTTCAAGAAATTCAGCCAAATGGAATTGCTGGAATGTAAGTTTAAAAAAATTTTTAATTTTAATATTAAAACTTAAAGTAAACTTAAATTTCAAGGCATTTAAATTTTTACGTTTTAAGAGCATAACGAGACTCTTGTGAAATTAAAAAAATTGATCGATTTTATGTTTCACATAAATTTTTTCCATAATAGTTAATATCTTTCGCTGAAGTTTTAACAAATATTAAAGAGAATGAAGGTACATTTTTAAATAAAAATGAGACTTTTTGAAAAGTTTAACTGGATTTTACAAGTGAGACGAAAAATATTCTAAAAATCGGATTTTCTCGTTTCTTTTTTTTTTTGTCTTCTTGAAGAATTAATTTCTATACGGAGAGAAATCATCAATTCTGAGCATTGAGAGGGTGCTTGGAAATTTTGTTTTTACGAAATCTTTGTCTTATAACGAGTTTGAAGGTGAAATTAAGGACATGTGGTAATTACTATAAAAGTAAATTTAGTTTCTTCACTTTTACACTTGCAGTATTAAATATTGTTTACTAAAACTAGGTCATTTACCTCCGTTTCGTACAGATGGAGGTAATTAGCCTAACTTTAGCAAAAAATAATTATTAACTGGTGCCTAAAGTTGGAAAAACTAAATTGCTCTTTTGATAACGTATCACATGTCTTTAAACAGCCCTCCGGGACAGATATGAGGCTGAAACTTTTTTTGTTATCACAATTAACCCTTCGAGGACAACGTAGGGTGTATAGCCACCCCAACGCAACAAAAAACGCATATTCGTTGAGTACAGGTTGCAGAAAGGCTTCCTGCTTTGAGTACCTTCTCTTTTAGTACCACTTCAGCTTCTGCTACTAAATTCATCAAGGACAATAAATAATTTGTTATTTTATAAACAATTGGCCATATCAGATATTTATGATTAAATAAATAAAGTTTTTTCTACTGAATCCGACAAAAAATATAGAAAAATGTCACTTACTTATTAGATATAATCATTCAATAACAATTGTTAATTGTTTAAACAAAATTAATTAACAAATTTTCTTATTTTTCAATTAAATGCATAACTTTTACTTTTTTTTTATATTAAAACCTAAAAATTGAATAGGATACCCATGAAATATGTATCTTCAAGAAAAAAAAATATTTTGATTCCCGGAGTTGAAAAAACGGTATTTACTGGTTATTTATTTAGTTCTTTTTGTGTGGTATCATATAAAAAACGATAGATGACACTACTGATCCAAATTTCTTTAAAAATTAGACTTGATTTCGCCTGGGGTCAAATTAACCCCAGCGTGTCAACTAAGGCTTAAATTGGATTTGATTTCAACCTGAGTCAAATTAACTCCACTGTGGCAGCTAAAAGTTAAAATAAATTAAAAAATAATAGGGAGGCATAATTAATAAATAATTAAATTAATTAAGTAATTAATAATAATATCAATAATAAAAATAATTTTTAGAGTGTAGATGTAGGTACTATAGAAAAGCAATCGCGTTCCCAGAACGTAATGCATACATCAAATTCGACCACTACTGACTACTCCTCATCCCGACCACAATAGACCAATTTACATATACGGGGAATTATTCCTCAAGTGTACCACCCTCAAAATTTGACTTTGTCTGATTGAACTCAAACTTGGGTAAAGTATAGTCCTACTAGGCTAGGCATAACTTTAGAGGAAAGGAGCATTTCTCTTTATTTAAGTTTTCGAAAACAACTAAAAACGATATTTTGAATTTTACAATATCGAAAGATAAAGCTTTAAGCTTTACTTTGAGCCAAAAAAAGGGCTCGTTTTAAAAAAAAAAGAAAATCAAAAATATTTTTGATTTTCAAAAAAATCATGCTTCAATTTTAAAAAAAATGATTATAACTATTCGATAAACCAGGAAAAAGGTCTATGAAAACCATATGGGATAAAATTTTGTATATTCCATAGGAAAGGAGTTTAGCACCTTCGAAATAGGGTCTACCAGCACAAAAACCTGGAAAAGTTCTTGAATTTATTTTTACCTGGATAAAACCTGCGCGGAGAAAATGTGTTCGGTAGCCGTTCAATTAAATATGGTAAAATTTGGATATAGTGGCTTTTCAGCGATCTGTAATATTTATTTCTAGAACCTCTACGATCTGTTCGGTAACGATTACCGAAGTCGCCGAGTGTCTACTGAACATATCGGGATTTGCCTAGTCTCCACACCTGTCAAGTAAATAGCTATTCTAGAACCTCTACGATCTGTTCGGTAAGGATTACCGAAGTTGCCGAGTGTCTACCGAACTTCGGTAATCGTTACCGAACAGATCGTAGAGGTTCTAGAATAGCTATTTACTTGACAGGTGTGGAGACTAGGCAAATCCCGATGAGTGCGAAGTTGGCGTCACGAGCCGAAGGCGAGTGATGCTATCACACGAATCGGGAATTGTCTGCTTCTCGCATGTCAAGTACAATACTTTTCACAGCGAGTCTAACGCAAGTTCGATTTTTGGAATATGCTCCAATATTTGACAGCTAGGTCAGTCGTACTACCTGTTATCGGTCAAAAAATTCTAGAGAAGGAGCAGGGTTGCCAACTAAATATGTCTTACATTGTTCCTTTGACTACTGTACAACCACTAGTGAGGCACGGAAAATCGAACTTTCCGCAGACGTGCTGTGAAAATAAATATTACAGATCGCTGAACAGCCATCCAAATATCCAAATTTTACCATATTTACTTGATCGGTCACCGAAAACATTGTCTCCGTGTGGAAAAATCATTGAATAATGCTCATGGTCCTGGAATTTTTATTCCCTTAAGGGGTTACACCACCCTGGCGCGTGGGAAAATAGGTATAAAAATAAACATTTTTTTTGACGCAGTAATAAATTATTTAAAATAATTGTACTTTTATGTATAATTTGAATTAATGACAAATTAAACAAATTTTTAAATGGCGGAGATATGAGCCAATGAGTAGAACCCTTTTTTGAAAATCCTTTTTGATGGTGTACCTAGTTTCTTGATCAAGCATTGTCTCAAAAAAAAAAATTTTTTTGCTTATTTAAAAAGGTAATCGCTATCGTGTGACGTAGGGAAAAAAATATAAAAAAATTTGTAGAAATGTCAGCTGTTTAAAAAAAAATTTCTAAATTTTATAGAAATTTTGAGTTTAAAAAATTCATAACTTATGAACAGGGCACCCAATCAAAAAAATCTTATGTGAAACGATAGATAATAGTATAAAGAACATGTATTTAAAATTTTAACAAAATCGATTGAGTAGATCTTGAGATATCATGTACACCAGTTTGAAAAAAGTAGTTAAGAGAAAAACGCGAAAGAAAAAACAGTACGGCGCGAATGAGACCAAATCGCGAAAAGCTGGCTAGAAATATAAAATGTTGATAAAATGGGCCAAATTCTGTTATTCAGTGGTTTTTGGGGTTACTGATGAAAAAACCGGTGTCAAAAATTTCAAAAAAAAAATGGCAGATCCAATATGGGTCCACTGTGGATCCGAATTGTTGTAACTTCGGAAATAGTTTTGAATTTTGAAATGATTGAACGCTTAAAATATTCTTAAAAGTATAAACAATTTATTTAAATAAACAAATAAAAATGAATTTTTTGAAAGTCTCATGGTAGTGTAACCCCTTAAAGAAAAAAAGCACCTGGAAAAACCTATTTTTTTGTCCTGAAAAAGTTCTGGAATTTTTTTCTAGGCATATATTTCGGTTTGGTACCATTTTATAGAGTAGACCAAGTAGAATACAGTGAACAAAAGCAAATTTTAGATAAATTTCAATAATTTATCATCACAATTTTGGGATCACTACAAAAAATGTTCAACCCCCAAAAAACGTCGGTAAGAAAAATTCAGCGCGTGAAAAATTGTAAAGTCATAAATCATCACATTCACTTCTATAGTATTGTAGGTGATTTCAGGGGTTATAACGGATGGATAATAGTTCAAATCGATTGAAATACTACAGTAACCCTTAAAATTGTATATTTTCTTGGGGAAAATAAATTTCAAGTGTAGTATTTTTTATCGATTGTGGTTGAAACTGTGCACCATCAACAAAATGAAAAATTGTAGAGAAATACCCAGCATATACCTATGCATGCGTGCGAGTGTCGTAGGTCATCTACTATACCTATCACCCTATATCCTATGCTCTCTTCTCTTCCCCTCTTTTATCTGTGTGGGTGGCCGTATTGCGGGGATGATTGACCGCGACGAAAAGGGATAGAAAGTGACGCAGAGCCATGCGTGGAGTTGGCAAACTGCGAAGTCTGTGGGAGGGTGAATTCATGTATAGAGGGTTGGTTCCTACCGTCGGCGCAAGCGCCAAATTTGCCCCTCTCTAGATTTCCACCATTTCAACTCAAGAAGCTCGGAAATATCTCCCAATGTAAAACAGTTTGATTTCTCCAATTCTCCAGTTCTCCATTGACTCTCTTCGCGCGAGTTCGCAAATTTTTCCTCTTTTCTCTCATTCGCTTGCTTGCTCGCTCTCTCCCTCTCTCTCTCTCACTCACTCACTCACTCCTTCAATGTAACGAGACATGTTTGCTGGATCCTTATTTCTTATAATGCGCGAGACCAAGTATCGACTTGTCATTTTCGCTCTCAGTCATTCAGACACATTTTGTCCCAACTCTGTTTAATTTTCTTCAATCAACAACGGTAATCCGAAAATTCAAGGTTAATTTCCTTCGATTGCTTGCGAACTCTTGTTCATGTTGTGTTCGATACGCGCCAGTGGTCGATTATCCACCAAGTAATTGTCACGTGTCACGAATCCTATAAGTAAGGCCTGCTTTTGTGCTTTTGTGCTTTTGTGCTTTTGTCAGATTTAATAAGGATTTAATGACAACTTGTCGGCTGAATTCCTGAATTGACTCTGTTTGCTAGACATGTGCTTTGTTTATACATATTATTTATTTTAAGAGTTATTTACACTAGTTGTACCTAATTTATAGATTAGAGTCAATTGCTCGAACGCATTCGAGCGATTGGTTTTGTTTTCAGGTCTTTTCAATCGATTTCATGCCGTTAACCAGCGAGCAATGGGAATAATGAAAAAAATGACCTTTTTAAACATTCATTGAGACCACTTTCCATGTTTTATATGTATGACCTTCTTTCATTGAGTCAGATTTTTTTTCAACAAATAATTGCTGACTTTGACTTTATCTTTTATTATTTATATTGTTTTCAATTTAATTAAATTTAAATTAAACTGCTAAATTTTAGGCAAAAATAGTTGTCTATATTCAAGGAAATTGTACTCAATTGAAATACATTAATATTTTCATAATTACAATTGAATGGAGTGTGGAATAGAATTCAGTACAATTTGATAAAATTCTAATTGAATTAAACGTAACTAAATGGAATCTCGCAGAATGAAATATAATGAAAAGTAATTTAGTAAAGTAACAAAAAAATTAGATATAGATTTTAATAGAATTCGATAAAATCCAATTTAATTTTGGTTAGAACTTGAAGGAATACAACAGAAATCAATGGGATTCAAAGGTATTCAATAATATTGCACAGAATATAATGGAATCCAACTGAATTTAACTGGAATTAGGGGTGTGAAAAATTTTTAAACATCCGATATGTCGGGTTTTGGGTTCGCAGTCCAGCATGAAAAGTCAATAATCCGACCAAAGTTAAATTATAAAATTTTAGGAAAATTTTGACTTTCGGTCCGAGATATTCCAGCTTATTTTGTTCATTTTAATATTTCAATAAAATTTAATGGAATATAATATAATGTTTATCATTCACTTTTATGGAATCCAATTAAATTGAGTGTAATTTTACAAAACATAACAGAAAGCAACGACATTTATTGGAATTTAATCGAATTTAAGCGGATGTAGTACTTTAACCATAAGAGCAAATTAGTTAAACCAATTATACATTCATAATAATAGATATATTTAGCAAATAAGAGTCAAATTTGAAAATGGACCTATTTTATAAAATTTATTTTCAATTTATATTTTTAACAGCTTTCTGATAAAATTTCATTTTTTTTACAATTCAGCAGTCATATTATTTCTTCTCTTTACCTAATAAATCAACATCAAAGTCTGATTTCAGTTTTTCGCTTCACATCATTTGTCTTCATATAAATTTAAATTTTAGGTGTTTAACAGGCTTCGATTTAAAAAAAAGGGATTTTATCTGTCCTTTTGAAAGCAATAATTTCAATATTTGAAATTTTCATGTTTCGATAAAATCTTTGATTTTTAGAAGAAAAAGTGTGAGTCCTATAAAGAAATGGTCAAAAGCAATTTTATATGGAATTTAAAGATGTTTTTAGGAATTTGAAGAGATTTCAAAAAATTTTAAGAGATTTCATTAAGTTTCCAATAATTTTACAAGATTTTGATGAATTTTAAGGGATTTTCAAATCCCTTATGAAATTAAAAAAAAATTTTCAAAAAAGTTGACATTTTAAAGTGATTATAAGTGATTTTCACTTCCCTCGTGGAATTAAAATAAATTTCAAGATATTTTCACATTTTAAAAGTTATTTTTTGAAATTTGAAAGGATTACATAAAATTTTAAATTATTTTAAACAATTAGAAGAGATTTTAATGGATTCTAAATTTTACCGTTGAATTAGAAAAAATTTCATGATAAAATGATGTAATAGGGTTGTTTAATTCCCTCTTTAACTTTGTAAAATTTCGTATTTCCTTAGAAGATAAAGTCTTGGAGTTCCAATTACAGACTGACATCTGCTTCAAGTATTCATCCATTATTCAAACAGCAACAGTGAAGTACTTCTCGTGTTGTATTTATTTTCCTTTTTGTCCTACCACTCGTACAGCTTCATCTCTCCTAATGACTTTACCGTCGCGTCATGTGGAACGGATTTGTAAACATTACGACAGCAGCTCCTAATTTAAATTCTCTTCTCTTCTCTTCTCGAACAGGATCAGAATTTATTTTTATTTTTTTCCCAATTATTTCAAATTAATGACTTTTTAAAAATAAAATTCTAAAAAGATAAAAAATACCTGAATTGTTTTTAGTTGTATCCGAAACAATATCGATCACGAGTAATAATCGCTTGTCAATTAGTGAACGGTCGGACGCGCTCTTGATTTCCTCTTTATATCAAACGCTTGACCCGAAAACTATTTTAGAATCGTTCAACGAATAAAACAAAGCAGAATAAACTTGCTGAATGTGGAAAAATTTCTAGAGAAATAAAAAGGAATTATTCTCAAAAATATTTTTATTTGTAATAAAATTATAGTCTTTTAATAATTTCAAATTCAAAAAGTCCTGTAAAAATCCTGAAAATCAATTAATTTACTTACCTCAATGAATTAAGGAATTTGAAAAATCAATTATGAATAATTTTTAATTTACCATTTTTCATTTTAATATTAAGATTTTTAAACTTTTTATACAAAAGTTTAAATTCGAACTTGACTGACAAATTATAAATCAAATTACTTTCAAATTTGTTTCGATTTTCATTCGAAATTATTTACGATTATATAACAAAACAGACAGCATTTTGGGACAGAGGATTTAAGATAAATTGAAAACAGTTCAAGTTTTCAAAGATTTCAAGTGTTTCAAGAGATTTTAAGGGATTTTAAACGATTTCACAGAAATTCAAAGGACTTTAATGAATATATAAAGAATTTCAAAAACTTTCATAGATTTTCAAAAGATATTGGGAAATTTAATGAAATTTAGTGAAAGAATTTTTAACGACTTAAAAGTTTTTAAAAATATCTATTTAAAAAAATTTTATTTTATTTCAAATTAATTATTCTCAAGGAATTTTAAAGAAGTACTTCATTTTTTTTCGATATATTTTAGCATTTTATTTTTAATTGCCAATTGAATATCCTTTGACTGATTAATTAATTTTTTGCAGTGATGGTCGGTTGGTGGAAGGAGATCAAATACTAGCGATAGATGGACAACCCTTGGACTCTAATATTTCTCATGAACAAGCAATTTCCATTCTTCAAAAGGCTCGCGGAATAGTTGAGCTAATCGTCGCTAGGAGCGCCCAAGGTAAAATCTTCCAATTTATTTATTTATTTACTTATCTATCGAAAGCTTTCTGAATTTAAATGATACATTTATTTACATAATCTTTAAGGTTCATAATTTTTAAAACTTAGAGACCTCGGAAGATTCATCATTTTAATTTTAATTCATTTGAATGTTTTTAAATTGCAACCAACTCACCCTGAAAAAAAAACTAAATTATCTTTTAACTTGACTTTTAGCTGGAAGAAATCGAAGTTGTGTTTTATAATTTGTTACCTCTTTTCAAAACTTAACTCAACGAACTTTTAAATTAAGTTCTAAACAAAAAGAAACCTAAGTTATATGCTTTTTGTAATTGTCCCTCTTTTTATCTCTTTATAAAACTTCATTATTTGAGACGACGCTAAACTCAATTCGCTTTTAATTTAAAGTACGGAAAAGTGGCCATCGCTGCGTCACTGTACCTGTGAATTCAATCTCGGATTTTTCATTTAACTGTATATAGATACTATTCATATTTTTGTGTACTCATTTGTTGACCACTTTCCTTCCTCATTATGATGAAGTTGTAAATTCATTTGTTTCTTCGTAAAAAATACTTTAACGATTCTTTTAAATATAACCAAATATATTTAATTCTTTTTTCTCAAAGAAAAAATTTCTTTTCTATTCTTGCCTTAACTGTGAATTATAGTAGTGTCAGAGCTGATAGTGTTGCCTTAGTCGATAAATGTCTCACATCAATATTCTAATCAATTCTCAAGATGTCTGTGTGTCATTTTATTGCCACTATTACTTAAAGACATTTGTAAATAAATTGATTAAATTTATAAGATTTATTATTTGCACAACTAATATCTAAAAACTTGCACAAATATTTTTTAGAATATTCAATTTTATATAACTTAAATCTTCCATTATCCAACCTTGAAAAGTGAAAAAAAAAATAGTAGAAAATTTGATATCGTTCATATTTTTCAATAAAATGTATTAATATTAGATTATTTGATTTTTTACCAAAAATGATTCCTTGTGTTGAGGCAAATCGATTCACCTATAGGATTCCTGCATTTAATTGAGTATTAAGGAAACTATGTTTATTTTTATGTTTGAAAAATTTCGTTTGGATTCATGTCTTGAAATAACCAAAATTCAAAGCTCATGTATAAGGTTTCTTGCGTTGTCAAAAACCAAATAATCTAATATTAATACATTTTATTTAAAAATATGATTGAATTCACAGCTAGTTTTCTATTATTTTTGTGTAGGTACTACCCTAATCCCTACATTATGCATAAAAAATATATTTATAATCTTTCCTTGTTTTTCTTCCTTATATAGAGGAAGCTTTAACGATGACAATATGCAAATCATCATGAATATACAAATTTTCATAATTCAAAACTAATATAAATCAGAACAATAAAGATTCTCTCTATATCAAGATGAATCAATTGCTGTGTATGGAAAAACAGATTTCTTATTTTGGCACGAATCAGATGAACTAATAATAATAAATTTTATTGGAAATTCAATAAGATACAATCAAATATAATATTGAATAAAAATTAAAAATTACAATTACACTGCGAAATAATTTTAAAAAATGTAATTTTTCGAGGTTCAATCATAAAAATTAATAATTTAATGCATTAATATTAGGGATTAATTAATTAAATCATTAATTAATTAAACAATGCTTCCTCTGTAGGAGAGCAAAGTGCTCATTCAATGAGTTGATAAAACTTTATAGCTAGTTTATGTATAATATAAAGTTCATATAATAAACAAGAGACAACTTTGCCCCGAGGTTTTGAGTTTGAAATAAAGTTAGCCATTTGAAACAAATTTAAAATATAAAATATTTTCATATCAATTTTTTTATATGAATATGAAAATGTGATCTACTTAGAGTTTGTTTTAAAAAAATTAACATTCTGTAAACTCTTGAAATTGTTAAAATATTGTCAAGAAGTGTACTTCAATAGTCTGTCGGAATACACGTTTCCAAAAATAAAAATTAATAAATTGGTTTTCAAGACATCAGAGACCAAATTCACGAAGAGTATTCAAAGTTATACACCGTTATTGCATCCAGGCCCTCAATTTGTAACTGCAGAACCGTTCTATAGCAGCGCCCGTTGGGAAGTCTATTCACAAAGATACCACCCTCCTGCCAGATAGATAGATAGATAGTTGCTACTTTTCTATTTCGTTCTTTAAATTTCAATTTATCAAAGCAAAATATGGTTTTAGATATTGGGAGCCCAGCTGCGCCGGATGAGTTGTCCGGGTCCTCGATTTCAACCGCAGCAGCAGAGGGTACAGGATCTGTCGTCTGCAGCGGATTCACCGACCACGACGTTATCGCTTCTAAAGAACAACCATCATCGGTACCTTCCACAGTCAACGTCACCAGTGCAGCGACCGTTTCTGTGGTACCAAATTCTTCAATCACATCGCCTGCGGCCACGGGAGTTCCAGTTGTCGAAACAACTCCGTCCGCAATTAGCGAAATCGCGAAGAGTGGCACTGACATGGTGGTAAGTCTTCTCATCTTCTCTTTTCCCTTTTTCTCTTTTCTCAGTTACTACAAAAAAGAAAAAAAAGAAAAAAAAAACATTCATCTCACCAATTTTTGTTTTAAACTTGCTTAACTTATTATAGATGCAAAAAGAAATTGCGTTAATTTGTCTAGAAATATTGATTCCTTACAAATATGTTAACTTCAGAAAAAAATTAAAAATCATTGGGTATTTTCGTAATTTTGGAAATCTATTAATTTTCAAAAAGTATATCAAGGATTATTATTTATTTTGTGGAGAAAAATATTTCCGAGGCGAATAAGTAACAATGTATATGATATTAATATTGAGAAAATTATTTAGTTGAATACTGAATGGGCACAAGTAGAAGTAATAAACCTTATCAACGATGGAAGTGGTCTTGGCTTTGGAATCATCGGCGGCCGAAGCACAGGTGTTGTCGTCAAAACTATTCTCCCTGGTGGAGTTGCTGATCGCGTAAGTTGATTAAAAGAGTAATAATTTAAAAAAAGGAAACCTTCGAAATTTTTAAGAATAACTAGCGTGGTGATTTGGTCGGGAAAAAATCAGGAAATCACCGGGAACTTAATGTAAAAACTGAGAGTTTACTTGTGATCGCAGTAAAATTCAAGGTTTCATTCTTTTAATAATGATCTACACATGTGTCCCAAAAGTTCGTGAACTTCTGTCACAAGAACTATACTGATAGTGCCATATATGTGACAATTACTAAATTATCATCGTAGAACCTTATTTTAATAGTCTTGTAAGTTTCATTGAGTTATCACTCGTGGTTGTGTTACCAGTCGACAAAATTACAGTATCTACTTGAGATTCGTCGAGAAATTCCGATGGAGCAAAGAGCAAGCATCAAGTTTTGTGTAAAATTAGGTAAGACATTTCAAGGAAACACTTGAAATGTCTTGAAAAGTTCTATGCAACGGATTTCTCTTCTTCTTTTGCTTTTTTAGCTTCTTGTCCCTCGTTCACCCTGTTCTTCACTGTAGTCTCCGAGATTTTCTGGAAAGTAATCAAGATAAGAATGTAGAAAATGTAATTTCAAATTCATCAAACAACACAATTTCTTCAAGTTTTTGAATAAATCTTCGAGCAAAGTTTCGTAATCTTCACTCTTCTGATGTCCCAAGAAATTCTCTGAAACTTTTTGAAAACTTGACCATGCATCCATCTCTTCAGGATTCATTTTTGTGACAAATTTTTCATCTCTGAACAAAGTACGAATTTGAGGACCATCGAAAATACTTTCTTTTAATGACGTGCTGCGATCAAATTGACCTCGAATTTGGATCTAGATTTGGTCATACGAACTCTATCAAGTTACTAACATAAATTGACCTTGAAATAACCTTTGGGATCATTATGAGAAAAGTAATGGATATCATATTCGAACGTAAAATTTTTTGTTCTTTCAGAATCTGCAGTCAAAGATTCATTTTTTCACATTATGCAAATTTTACCTTAAAATGACCTTCATGTCTTTTCTCATGCAATTTTGACTTAATCAGAGCCGCCCTCGGCGCTGGTCAACTCTCATGACATTTTTACATCAGTAGCGCCGCCGACGGCCGCTATGCGCCCATCAACGTTGGTACGACTTCAAGTTCACATGCAGTGCCATCTTCTGGGCGCTTTCGTGACACTTTCCATGATATGAAATGCCATTCTATATTCGCTAACTTCTATATCAAACATGGCCGCCTTCAATTTAAACATGGTTGCCATGCTTTTTTTTACTATAGGATGGACGCGACGCCAATCCGACCCATTGCCACGCACTAACACTCACTGCTCAACCCCATACATTCCCTATTCGACTACTTATCCAGACCGTGTCCACTGTCCAGGTAGCACCACTATAAACCCTCTTCCATTTAATCCTACTCTAGATTTCGAGTCTCAGCCACACTTCGATATCAATTTGAAACATTAAAACATCTCAAGGGATGTGCTAAGAGACAGGCGCGTAGCCAGAAATCGTGTATCTTTCTTCAATGCTTGGAAAATAAAGGACAGATAGGGGGAATTTGCTCCCTACTTGTCCTTTGTTTTCCAAGCGTTGAAGAAAGATTTCAAAGATTTGTTAAAAGGTATTTTCACTTGAAATCTCTTGAAGATCTTTAAACTTTTTTAAAACTCTTTCAAAAATCCTTTCAAGTTCTTTTGAACGATATGTAAATTTCTGGTTGTAAATAAATAAAAAATAACGCCGCAATACTCTAACATATATTTTGAGAGAAAGTATTTTTATTTTTGAATTTGAAATCTTCCGCCGAATTACCATCTTGATAATATACCACTTTAAGGACGTTATTTCTAAATCTTCGATAAGAAACTTAGTTAAAATAAATGAAAGTCAGAGGAAATTAATAAAATATTATTACAGGATAATAGACTGCAAAGTGGAGATCATATCTTGCAAATCGGAGATGTTAACCTCCGGGGAATGGGAAGTGAACAGGTCGCAGCTGTTCTTAGACAATCGGGAACCCACGTGCGACTTGTCGTTGCACGCCCAGTTGAACCAACCTCCCCCGATTATCAGGTATTAATTATTTTTATTTACTATTAATTAGTTAATTGATAATATTTGACATTTAGTTCCTATTTTAGTATTTTCGTCATATTATTATGATATTTATCCTATTCCTTTTATTTTTATTCTCGATTATTTTTATTTATTTATTTTTTTTTTTTACTTCATAATCAAAACTGTTTTCTTTTATTTTTTTAATTTTTTGGTTTTTTCATTGCTTCTTGAAGATTTTACTTCTTCAGGCTCTTGATAGTCACGCTCCGATTGTACCAACGAAGATTCTAGGCGACCCAGATGAACTTGACCGCCATTTGATCCATTCAACTCCTGAAACTTATAATCTTCGTCATACGAAAAACGATTCAAATTATGACAATAGCTACATGTACTCTCAGCAATCGGATATCGAAATGCACGTGAGTAACACAATTCAAATAATATATAATAGGTACATAATACAGACTTCTATAATTTTCAATTTCATTTTGAATTCAATGTTTAAACCGGATTGTTAAGGGCAGACATCACTGAAATTTCAACCTGTTTAGAAAAAATGGCTCATTTCGGTATTTCGTAGTAAATCGTCAGTCCCTTGAAAATATCGCGGTAACTCGTAAGGAAACAATGCATTTTGGTCCCCTCGTTAATTCGTAATATTTTTTGGGCAAGAATCCCGATAAATCGTAGTTAGCGTTCCTCAACGTTTTATAATTCGTAATACGTAGTATCTACGGTTGGCCGTGCTGTGCTTTCATCTTTCCGCTTTTCCCCCTCATCATTCATGTTTACATTAAGCAAATCCTTTAGTTCGTTTGTTCGTAAGTGTCTGAAAAATTCTAAAATGACTTGTAAAAATCTCAAACGTGCAGTTCACAAATCGCAATAAATCAAGCACATGTAAATTCCCTTGTCCAAAAGAAGATCAAATATACTAGTAATAATAAATCACAGACTTGGTCTCGTTGAATAGAAAGCCACACGAAAAACAGGTTAGGAGAACTGTCATTCGAAGATGAAAGTAGCAGCACCACCAACGGTGGTGGTGCAGTGGCTGGTCCGTTTGTGGGTGAATGGTTGTCCCTCGAGCACGAAGAGCTGCTCGAGGCGAGCGGTTGCGTTATTATGGCCCTTAGTATGCGTCGATTAGCATAAACACCAATTGGGGCGCCAGTTACCCTAACATTTTTTCCGTGTAACTACTCTTAGGAACAAAAATGTCTTACATCTAGATAAGAAACTTATGTGCTGAAACGGTCAGTTTGGTATTAAAGTGGGGGTACTAAGACCCCACAATTATGTAGGGATTAAAGATGTAACCAACTGATATGGCGTTATGCCATCTATAAGTTCTCTCTTCCCCTGTTTCGTCCCAGGTCCGTTCACTGGACTCATCAGTAAGGCAATGCTTTAGACACAAGGAAGGGAGATTTTTTCAGATGCCGAGAATCGAACCCGGGCCGTCTAGCTTCTCAGCGTCAAACACTGACGCTGAGCCATGCTATAACTCGGTGAAAAAAAGAGATAGAATATTTTTTTTTAAAGTTTGAAAACTTATGAAATTTCAAATATTGTACCTTGACTTCAACTTTTCGCATGACCTAGAAAAATTGTTGCAAAATTTTGAAAATTATACTCGTGCAATTGTCGTCTTTCGCCCATTGTCACATAATATACTATGCAGATATAATGTTCCGGGGAATGGAACCTCATATATTAGTTACCACTCAGTATGTATAAAAATGTCAAACAGATTCGGCCGGGGACAGTTTATATGTAAATTTTTATCCTGCTATGCCCTTTTTTAAAAGTTTTTTTTTTTTTATAAATGTAAATATTTAGGACCAGATAAACGTTAAGTTTTGACATTTTCAATCTGATATCTCAATAAATTCAGACGTAACTTTGGAGCGAAAAAAATGTCGGTAAGGTAGTGATGGGATAAGTAATACGTGGTCTTAAAAGATTTCAAATACTTCTTTCAAAAAGATTTCAAAAGACTTCACATGAATGAGTGTACACCAGTATATTTAAATAGTGATCATTAATCCCTCGTTATTCAGCTTGTACTTCTATTAACCTGACCGCGCGCCAATTCCCGAATTTCTGTTTTGTAAAACATAATTCTTTTTCGATCATTCCTGACTTATTTCATTTTGAATATATAAATAAATATTGCTTAGTTAGTAAATTATTAATTATATATTTCAGGCAAGGCCAAGCCTTATAATGGACGTGGTGCGGAATCCAACGCCAGTGGGAGCATCGCCATTCATTCCGACACTCACGGGTCCAATTCAAATCCAGGACCTTCCGGCACTTTCGATGGATCCGATCGACGTTGATTCTTTACCTGAAATGGAACGTTTCACCGTAGAATTAAAAAAGGATACTTATGGACTTGGAATCACTATCGCGGGATATGTTTGTGAAAAGGGTAACTTACTTAATTATTTCATTATTGGAAATTATGTTAATATTCTGATAAACGTCTGAAGCCCTGGAACTCGACAATTCAGTCTCTTTTTTTTAAGGGAATATGTTGCAAATTAATATAAATAAGAGAAAATTTAGTTTCACTAACTTAACGTTCCTAATAATAAATATTTTTCACTACAACTAGTCAATCTAGTGCCGGTCGCTGTATGAAACATAGGTAGATCGACTAGTTTTAGTTTAAAGATATTTTAAAGGTATCAGCACAAAACGTTCTACGTACCAAAAAAGATTTACAGGGGAGATAAAAAAACGGTGTTACTTTTTTCAAACGTTTAAATCAAAAACAAAAAAGAAAATGCCTTCTAGTGTTCATCGGACCTTATTCATATGTTTAAAATTATTTCGACCATTTTTCCTCTATAAAGATCGAAAAAATATCTAACAAGGAAACCCCTCCCTCGAACACATCGATTACGATAATTTTTTTTGCATATGTTGTAGTAGTCCTTTTCCTTTTCTAAAAAAGACATGCATTTCAGACACCTTCACATTGCGTTCCTCATTATATGTTACCTTTTAGCTAACTTCAAATATCTCGTGTATCTTATAAAGAATATTTTCTATTTTGTTTCATTAAAAACTATCCATTATATGTCGAGATATATTTTAAAAATCAGTTTTAAGTGTTTATCCGCTCATAAATAAACAGGGTGTCTACCACCCTGGAAAACCTGGAATTGTCAGGGCATTTTTTTATTCCTGGAAAAACCTGTAGATGTCAAGAAATTTTTTCGAGTGTTCTTAAATTTTTTTAAACAAATTAAATATACAAGAAACCGAGAAAGACCGGGAAATGGCCAGGAATATAATTTAAAAATCGGGAGTTTACTTCAGATTGCACTAAAATTCAAGTTTTCATTCTTTTCATAATTATCTACACTATATGAAATGAATTGGATTAGTAGAAATTTATCTGGCATTGCTCAGGATTTTAAGAGATTTCATGGAATTAAAAAGAATTATAAAGGGACTTTACAGAAATGCAAAAGGGATTTTAAAAGATTTGAAAAATTATAAAAGGAATTTTTAAGAGAGTTGAAAAGAGTTAATAAAAGGTATTTTCAGAGATTCAAGGTATTTCAAGAGATTTTAATCAACCCCAAGGGATTTAAAAATATTTTAAACGATTTTTAGGCAATCTACAGAAGATTTTAAAGATTTAAAAGAATTCCAAAAGTAATTTTAAGGGATTTTATTTGATTTCCTCTACGTTAGAATAAATTCCTTAAACATGTCTTAAAATCTCTTAAAATCCTTAAAATGATTTTGGTTCTTTTTATAGAAAAAATGGAAAATAAAAGTTGTTACAACAAGTTCTTGTAAGTTTACAACCTATTTGTTTATCGAACATATTTGTTTATTTAAGAAACTTTTTTTTCAAAAATCAATTTAAAAAATGTAGAACATGGCATTTGTCAACCTCGGCTTCGCCTCGGTCGACAATTACATGTGATCTGAGGCTTTCTTTTTTACTGGCCAAGGTGTGTATACTATTTTTCTGCTCGACGACGCCAGAAAGCGGCAACTTCGTTTAGCGCAGCGGCCGGAATGTTGA
>UCOK01006267.1:0-12818 GCA_900474325.1 Synergus umbraculus | reverse complement strand
CAATAAACCGGGAGTTGAACCAAAAAGGCCTCCAAGGCCAGTTAATATTAGTCCTTTAGTAAAATTATCTCCTACTGTAGGAAATCAGATACACGTTACTTGGTCTGCAGACTACGGAAGGAGATACGCCATTGCCGTTTACCTCGTGAAGAAATTATCCAGCTCAGAGTTACTCACGAGGTTAAAAAATCGAGGTGTCAGGCACTCTGATTACACCAGAGGATTGAGTAAGTATAATTGGCGTTTTTACCGTAATTTACCTTCTTTAAAAAAAATTGAAAAGAATTGACAGTGCATTTAAAAGAATTAACTTACATTAATTCAAGACAATTCAATGAACCTGAAAAGAATTACATAATTCAAAAATTTTAAAAGATTTGCGCTTGGTCTCTAATATTATATCATATTCTTGAATTTTTTTTTTCTAATATACAATAAAAATTTCTTTTTCAGTTAAAGAAAAGTTGAACGAAGATGCAGATAGTGAAATAGCTACCACATCTCTGAGAGTATCCTTAGCCTGTCCGTTAGGAAAAATGCGAATGAGCACACCTTGCCGTGCTTCGACGTGTTCTCACTTACAGTGCTTTGACGCTTCATTGTTCCTATTAATGAATGAACGGAAACCAACTTGGAGTTGTCCAGTTTGCGATAAAGGAGCCTTGTATGATAATCTCGTGATTGACGGATATTTCCAGGAAGTTCTGCATTCTAACAAACTTTTGTCAGACGTTAACGAGATCCAATTGCTTCAAGATGGCTCTTGGGAAAATCTGGTACCGAAAAAAGAAAAAGATAAAGACAAAGATAAAGGGGATAAGGTTGAGACCAAACAAAAAGTCGACGTTGATACTGTAGATTTAGGTGAGAAATTTATTTAACACTTTTTATATTAATGTATATTCTGTTAATTTAAGTTTGTTTCAATTTTTCCTCACCTATTTTTTTTTTTCTTTAAAAATCATCATATTAAACATTTGTCTGGCGACTTCTTTCTGAATAGAGTTTGTTTTAAATTTTTCAGATGAAACAAATCCTTCAACACCAACACCAAGGGAAAAAAAACGCGCCCTTGTCATTGATTTAATATCGGACAGTGATGATGAGGAAGATTCTAATCCTACCCAAAGTTCGAATAAAAAAATTGCTCTCTCAACTTCACCACAAAAGAGCCAATCCAATACTCACAGTGCAATCAGTAGCACCAGTGAATCTCCTGACTTAATGATTATAGACCTAGAGTAAGACACAAATTCAGTTCAACGTTCAACTACCGGCTTGTATATAAAGAGTCGTAATTAATTGAATCAGTTTATTATTTGATTAAGGATGTATTAGTTTTATGAAAGCCACTGTTTTATAATAAATAAGTAAAAAGTAAAATAAAGCAAAATGGATTTGGAAATTTGTTTCCAAAATTTATATCCATTCAAAGGGATCCAGGTAAAGATCGATTACCTTAATTACTTTTATGTTAATTATTGTGTTTCTATAGAGAGGTGCTGTTAATATACATATATCTTTTCCAAGAATTTTTTATTTTACATTTTAAACCGTGATAATTATCGATGTATTAAATGAAGGAAGTTTAGAAGCTCACAGTATAAAAAAATTCTATTATATTACAATCCGTAGAATAAGATATCAAAAATATAACCATTCGGTATCTTCAAAGCTCCTTGCGAATATAAAATATCAATTCAAAAATATTAAAGCTTAGAACGCAGGTTCATCATTAACTTTTCCAACTTCATCGCCTTCTGAATATTTCCTGAAATTTTAAGTTTGCCCATCATAAATGCAGTAGTAGGTTTTATTTTCCCAGAAAACATAGCAAAGAAATTCTGCGAGTCCATAGTGAGAATTGCATCGGCTGTTTGACTTGGTTCGCCTTTCCCAGCAGCTCCCTTTCCATTTTTCAAATCTAAGAACCAAACTCCAGCCTCTTCTCCTTTAACATTAAACTGAAATATTGCTCCTGTCTTACTAACAAGTTCTTTATTCAAACTGGTTTCAATAGCAGAGAATATGTGAGCTACTTTTCCAGTTTCAAACGATTGCTTTTCTTCTTGATTTAAATTCATCTTTGAAGTATCGATATCTAAGAAAAAATCCAGCATCAAGTTTTCCTCATTTCCTGGTTTGCACGAATACTGAGAAAAGTCAGTGATGCCTTCCTTTCTCAAGAAATCTTCATCTATAAAAAAGTTGCCAGTAACAGATCTGCTGTCTTTACAAATCAAGGCATAAACAGCGTCCGACATAATTTCAGGCTTTCTGCTGTGATCAGCTGCGCTTGGACCACTTAGCATCTCAATTGCAGCGGTATGAATCGCTGTCTTAGGCCACATCGCATTTACTGCGACACCATCTTCTTTGAATTCTTCTGACATGCCAAGAACACACATCGACATACCATATTTTGCCATCGTATATGCAACGTGATTTTTAAACCAGATAGGATTCATATTTAGAGGAGGACTTATGTTAACTATATGTGGATTTTTACTTTTCAGAAGGTAAGGTAAGCACACCTTAGAAGTAAGGAAAGTTCCTCTAGCGTTAATGCTGTTCATAAGATCATAACGTTTCATATCAGTGGCCAATGTACCAGTTAACGAAATGGCACTTGCATTATTCACGACGATATCAATTCCACCGAACATTTTAACGGCATTTTCCACTGCGGATTTTACTTGCATTTCGTCTCGAACATCAACGATGCATGGAAGTGCATGTCCACCATTTTCCTCAATTTCCTTGGCAGCTGTGTAAATTGTTCCCGGCAGTTTTGGATGCGGTTCCGCAGTTTTAGCTGCAATAACTATGTTTGCTCCATCTTTTGCAGCTTTCAAAGCTATGCTCTTGCCGATACCTCTGGAAGCTCCGGTGATAAAAATAGTACAGCCAGCTAATTTGCCTGTGTTAATCATGGTTGACGAGGAAAAAACTGATTAGTGAACTAATATTTTTCATAAAAAGCTTCCGTCTAATAATAAATCCATTGACGATAAATCCTAAAAATGAGAATAATTACAATTATTTTTTAAATTAATTAATATTAAAAATATATTATTATTTAAGACTGTTGGAGCACCGGACAAAAAGTAATTTCAAAGATATATATATATACAATATAAATATTATTAGGGCGCAAAAATACACGGATTGAAATTTCCTTTAGCCGAGGAGTTATTAATTCTTGACGTCAGGAGGGGGACTAGCTCCTTGTTTTTTCGAAAGAACTAATATGTTTGGCTAAAATGGGAAAGTTTCGCCTATATAATATCTATATGGTTAGATTTTAGGTTAAGTTAGCCGAAACTTTCTCATTTTAGTAAAAAAAAAAATTAGTTTTTTCAAAAAACAGAGAGGAGGCGGCTTCCTTCATGTCTTCGTGGAACCCTCCCTGGCTACAGGACATTTCATTCCATGTATTTTTGCGGCCTAAAAAGTATGTCAAGGGACAAATGGGTACTCAAAATAAGCGGAAATTAATTTTGTACTTATAAAATATACTTATTATTAAATGT
This sequence comes from Synergus umbraculus, assembly GCA_900474325.1. Lineage (NCBI taxonomy): Eukaryota > Metazoa > Arthropoda > Insecta > Hymenoptera > Cynipidae > Synergus > Synergus umbraculus. The sequence continues at coordinate 9,285 of UCOK01006267.1, read as the reverse complement.
ATTACTTACTTACGCTGTAAAAAATTCTTTTATTTCAACTTGCAATGCTTTCCATTCACAATCTATTTGTTGTACCCAACCTTTCTGACAGTCTACCCCCCACCATGTGGCCTGTGACGTCACATTGCACAGCTATAGCCAAAATACAATAAGTAATAATACAATAAGTACTCTCCATCTCTTTTACTCTTATGTAAACACGGAAACGTTTCGACACTTCGGCGAGCGTGCATTTTGGCCATAATGCCTTCCTCGTAAACATATCAAGCCAACCCTGGTTTCCAAAGATTCAATGAAAACCAGGGTTGGTTAGGTTGACATGTTTACAAGGGAAGGAGGCATCCATGCATTCTATGCGCCTGGTATAATATATATATATTTACCACAAATACCACTTACCACTACATTTACGTGAATTTAAAGATGGAGGTTAGCCGTTCTTTTTATGTGAGAGAAACACTGAGAGAAATCAAGCACACTGATAGAAATAAATATAAACAAATATAGAAAAAATATCAGTCTAATGTAAGTATATGTGTATACCTATAATTTATTTATACAAATTAATATTGTATTATTTTGTATCGCAATACATATATATTATTATAATAAGCAATTAACCGGACAACAATATTTTATTTGTATAATTTTATTTCAGGTAATTTAAAATTAAAATATCAGCTTAAATATATTTCAGAATGTCAAGTACAAAACGGATTCGGGGATTTTCTCGAGGAAGAGGACGTGGTGGTGGTGATAGTGGACGTGGTAGTAGTCAGGGTGGTCGTAGTGGTGGTCACCCCCCTTGGTTAAAGGGCAAAGAAATTGGTCTCTATTATAGAGATAAGGCTAAGCGTAACAATAGTAGAGATGAAGTTACTATAAATACAGTAAAACTAAATATCGATATAGAGAGGCGAATAAGATCTCTAATTAATTTTCAATCAAATGCTTATAACAGACAGATGATAGAAGGTAAATTATGTTCATTAAAAGATAAAAGATCTGACAATATGTACATACATAATACTGATTACCAATTTAAACAAAAGTTTTTGAAAATTATATCGGGCAGTATGGAACAAAATTTAATTGCATCCATACTCACAAAATCAAAATTGAAAAGAAATGAAGTATTAGACGATTACTTACTACAAGAACATTCAAAAATGTTAACATCAAAGCAATACACGAATATGCTCAAATTTCGGACTAAGCTGCCTGCTTATAATCAACAGCAAGAAATTCTGAATCTTTTAAAACAAAATCAGGTTATAGTTATTAGTGGTGAAACAGGTAAACATACAAGTTGATTTGCTTAAATATTTCTTTGAATATTTAAGTACTGACTGTAATAATTAATATTCAAATTACACAGATTTAATAAATTAACACATTTCCTTCATGTATAGGTTGTGGAAAAACAACACAAGTACCTCAATTTATACTTGACGATCAGATTCAACAGAGCAATGGCAGTATCACAAAAATAGTTTGTACCCAACCAAGGAGAATATCTACAATATCTGTTGCTGAGAGAGTTGCAACAGAAAGAGGAGAGAAAATCGGAAACTCAGTTGGATATCAAATTAGACTTGAAAAGTAAGCTATTGGTTGTTTAATGTGTCTTTACTGATTATGTGTAAACGTTGAAACTGTTGAATGTTCGGATGATATTTACCTATACTGGCATTTAGGATACAGAGTCGGCAACATGGATGTATATTATTTTGTACCACTGGGATGCTGTTACAATTTATGCAAAACGATCCAGCTCTAACAGATATTTCTCACATAATCCTAGATGAGATTCATGAACGTAATACTGAAAGTGATTTCATCATTTCATTGCTCAAACAGGTTATTCCAAAGGTAAAATGTGTGTGTAATTAAATTTTTGTACTGGTATCCCCCCCTTGATACACGGATAATCGAACTTTTTCGAAACTCGAACATAAAACGGGACAATGTATAGTAATATAATTATAGTTTATCGCACAAAGCTTGTGCATTAAAGCTTTTAGAAGTGTATCTTTTATATTAGGTGCTCTACCTTGTTGAGTTTCCACTATATAAAGACTGGATGTGATACATCTCTATATGTTATTATTTACAGAGACCAGACTTGAAAGTTATTTTAATGAGTGCAACACTGAACTCTGAACAATTCTCGAAATATTACGGCAACTGTCCTACAATTCATATTCCAGGATTTACGTATCCCGTAGAGGAGCTCTACTTGGAAGATGTAATACTTCTGACTAGGTATATTTTACAGTAATGCATGTTCGTTTCTACTAAGAGTAGTTGAATTACAATGCATAAATATTACATTTTTTTAAAATGTAATTCCATTAACATTCACAATAGTTCCTAATGGTACTTAATATACTATCCTTTTTTTTTTTAGATTTCACTTTCCTATAGAAACTAAAAATAATGATCGAAAACATCATTATGAGAAGCATTTGAAAAAACATAAGCATCATGCGGAAAAAACTCAAGACAATTACTTGGATTTAATGCAACCATATTTACGTAATCTCGAATCTCAGGTATACATATAGTCAAAAGTGCAATACTATACATATGTACGTATAGAACACATCATTATCATATTTTTTATGACTTATAAGCTATTCTCGAAAGACTAATCTATATTTGTATAATCTATGTTATTCAAGGGTTTTTATTTTCCTATTCTTTGCAGAATAAATATCCACAATTTGTATTAAACGAACTGCGTAATCCAAAAAGTGAAGAATTATCTATAGAACTTGTAGAAGCATTAGTTGAATACATATGCATGTCAAAGGATGCTGGAGCTATATTAATATTTCTTCCTGGTATAATGGACATCACGAAACTTAATAGAGTTATGATAGAAAGTAGACGATATCCAAGAGGTAACTACTGCTCTAGCATGCCTTTTTAAACCTTGAAATAAATATTTACTTTTTAATATTTCACGTAATATCATTTTTACAGATAAATATGTTATATACCCGTTACATTCTCGAATGCCAACTGCTGATCAAAAATTAATATTTGATGTACCTCCACATGGAGTACGTAAAATAATTATATCAACATCAATAGCTGAAACTTCAATTACAATAGAGGACGTAGTTTACGTTATCGACTGTGGAATAACCAAGCTTTCTAGGTTTGATTTGGAAAATAACGTTGAAACATTATTACCTGAATGGGTAACAGTAGCAAATTCACACCAGAGACGAGGACGAGCAGGACGGTAATATTTTTTTGTTATATATGTTGTCTATTGAACATAATTAAAATCTTGTACATATTACTAAAATTAGAATTTAAGTGTTTACATATACATAACATGAGATTCCGAGAATATTTATTTTGTGATTTTTGTTACATTATTAATATTCACCTTACATTATAGACTGAAACCTGGTATATGCTACCACCTGTATTCAAAAGTACGTGAAAACACTTTTGATCGTTATCCCTTGCCTGAAATGTTACGATCACGTCTGGATGAAGTGATTCTGCAAATAAAGATATTACAATTAGGAAAAGCGAATACTTTTCTCGCCAGTGTTATGGATCCACCTGATCCCAAGGCTATAGATTTATCGCTCGAGTTGTTAAGAAAATTAAATGCTCTTGATACGAACGAGAATTTGACTCCTCTTGGATATCACTTAGCACAATTGCCTTTGGATCCTAGAATTGGTGAGATGCAAGATAAGAAGTTACTTGATTCATAATATAAAATATAATACATTCATATGCACAATAATATACAACATAATAGTTTGTATTTTTTAATAGGAAAGATGATTATATGGGCAGCACTTTTTTCATGTATAGAGCCCGTTTTTGCTATTGCGGCCAGTCTCTCGTTTAAAGATGCATTTTACTGTCCGCTACACAAGGAGAACGAAGCACGAAGAAAAAAGTTCGAGTTAGGAATGGGTCAATTTAGTGATCATCTCGCCCTAGCGGAAGCTCTTAGACGATTTGAAAGGAATTCTTTTAACAAGCATCAAACTGCATCGTTTTGCAGGGAATACTTTTTATCTTGGAACACACTTAGTCTTCTATCTGATATGAAGAGTCAATTTGCCCATTATTTATACGACATGAAGTTTTTGCAAAACGATAAATTAAATGACATAAACGCAAATAAGAATTCAAATAACCTATCATTAATAAAGGCTATTGTATGTGCAGGATTGTATCCGAATATTGCAATTGTCAGGTGAGGATCCACTTTAAGGACATGTGATACTTTACCATAAGAGCATTTTAGTTCCCGCAACTTTACGCTCCGAATAATAAATATTTTTTGCTAAAACTAGGCCATTTACCTCCGTCTGTTGCAAACGTAAAGTTGCGGAAACTAATTTAGTTGGACAAGTTAAAGGCATATAATTGTTTATGTTTAGGAATGTTACAAGGCATGCTATCAAAGTATACACACCAGAGGACGGACGAGTAAAGCTACACCCTTCTAGTATAAATGAGGAGATTAGATCTCCACCAAGTCCTTACTTGGTATACTTTCTGAAAAAACGATCGTCAGCAATTTATTTACATGATACCACATTTGTCAGTCCGTGGGCTCTATTATTTACCAATCCAAACAGATTCTCAGGTTTGTGAATTTCATCTACCCTATTATACAATATACCTAATTGTAAATTATTGGTATACCAATACAAAATACAAATATTTTACACTTGTTTATGCTTTAAAATTTTTCAGGTGAGAAAGAGGGAAAGAGTGTCATTTCTCTATCAAATTCTCTGAACTTTTATTGTGAACCAACTACCGCTCAAATTATTCAAGTAAGTACATACAGGAAATTGTAAAGTAATAAAGAAGTAGGTAATCCATATTTTAGATATTTGATATGTGCATGTCTTATTCTTATTTTTGTTTTGTCTCATTGCGTGCACATGATCTCAATTGATTTAAACCTATGTTGCTTTTATATAAGTGTTATTAGGTGGTCCATACATTACAGGCGAAAAAATGTATGTGTGTGTGTGTGTGTGGGTGGAGGGGAGAGTACAGACCATGTAGAGATTACTATATGTATTACAAGCAAACATATCTATGATTACAAGTGTCCAGTGTGGCCATTTTAGTGACATTTCGCAGGCACTTTCGCACATGAATGCGAGTGAGAGATTTATCACTAAAATGGCCACGCACTACGCACTGCAAGTGATTGCGCCTCCTTATCAGCTTCGCAGTCACCCTCTATGCGTACGTTCAGATTTTCCACCCCGGTACTTCGACCTTATTCTCTTACAAATTGAAATTTCAATATGTATGTAAGACAAAGACGCGCAGTACCCGAGATGCACCTTTAATTTTCGAATGGGTGCAGGACAAGTGCACCCAACACGGGCCCAAGACTCTACTGCGCATGCGTCGTGCTAGGCATCTAATTGGTTACTATCCGCGCGCAGTTGAAAATGCTAAATTTTAAACTGCGCGAATAGTAACCAATCAGGTGCCGAGGGTGACGCATACGCACTAGAGTCTGGGGCCCGTGTTGGGAGCACTACGTTGGACATTAAATAATAAAGAAGAAATAGAAGAGAAGAGAGAATAATTTACCACAGTAAAACTGCGGCATATTATGCTGTTCTTTCCTTAATTGAATTAGAACTTGCAATAATATCAGATTTACAAATTTCAGATATTACGAGAAAATTTCGATGAACTCTTAGAATATAAAATAACACATCCAGGAAGTGTTATTTGGAATAGTCAAGAAGGTCGAATTTTAACGTAAGAAAACAAAAAAAATCTTTTCGATCGGGTAAAGATGTGGAATACACCACAGACTATTCCGTTAACTCGAGTTTTGCTATACACAGTTTTCTTTATTTGTAGGGCTATTGTCGAACTGTTATCTCAAGGAGACAAAGAAATGGGATTGGAGTCCGGGAAGTATCACGTTCTCGAAGATTTTGATGAGGATGACTATGATAATTTCGATGATGACTAATTAAATATACATATATTAATTACAAGGAAGCAGATATTTAAAGTTTTAGTATACCATAATAATAGAATAATAACATAATATATCAGAATAAAACTGTAAATATAATTTTCATGTTCCGTATTATATCATTTTGAAATTTTTCATTAACTTATCAAACAAATCCTCAAGCAGCAGTAAAAGTAAATGCTTACCAATTATTGAAAGTTTGACTCGTAATATATGTATAAAATAGCATATGGCAATTTTTAGATTATACAGGAAGAACTTATAAAACCTTTTTTCAATTACACTAATTCTACATGTATTAATATATCTTGTATTCTTTTCGGTCATTTGTTTTTACAACATAAATTGCTGCTGCTGCTGCTACTGCTACTGCTGCTGCTGCGCTGCTGCTGATGCTGCTGCTGCTGCGAGAGCCATCCGCGCGCGTGTGTAGGTGTTGAGAGGTGGAGGAGACGAGAAAGAGGAGGTGGCGGTGGTTGTCAGAGCAGTCAGAGTGGCGTAAAGCAGTCCAGTATGCATCCAACCAACGATCGTATCGCTACAAAACGAGTTATACAACATCCTTTATTTAATGGTGTTGCTAAAGTAAAATATACTACGCAGTAGACGCAAAAATATTCATAAAGGATAATTAAATTATCGCATAATGGTACATAGTGTTTGTAGTAAAACAAAGCAAAAAAGTTGAGGGCGCAGACAGGGTCAGTGAACGATCGCTAAAATGCCTGCTGCCGGCCGTCCACTATCGAGCGCCTGCGTATAAATGTATGGAAGAAATACATGTCATAATTTGGGTATTTTTTTCAATTTTGTAATAATAACGTTGTATTTCTCTGTAGCAGTACTTACATGCTTTTTCAATGCCGTGTTAAAATATTAAATAACGTATCAATTATTTTATCATAGACATTTTTTCAATGATTATACAACACGTTAGAAATTGGGGTTAACGTTATTGCGCGCGGCGATAACGGATGGGAAGTTATAAAAAAAAAAAAATTGTGAAAAGTCTGAGCGAGTTCACTGACCGTCCGTAATACAGTGATTCAAAGTTAGTACACACACACACATACAAACAAAAACACACGAATATTTACAAACACAAACATATGTACACATGCGCACAGTTGTATATGTATATTTATATGCATAATTATATATCTACTCAGTAACAGTTTTCGAGTGACTGTGTGCATGCAGTTGCTGCATTCTCATGTTTTTGTACATATATGCATACACTGCGAGTATCTTGCGAATATAAATATATATATACATATATTTTTTAAGTAGATGAATAGATATATACACCATAATCATCATCATTATCATCATCATCATCATCATCATCATCATCACCATCACCATCATCATTATCATCATCATCAACATCAACATCATCATTATCAATATTATTATCATCATCATAGGGTGCAAAGCGCATACAAACACGAGGATTGGATTTTCTTAATAAGAGTAAATGATGAGGTAAATGACTTCTATAATCACATTAAAGTCTGATTGTGCGGTTCTTTGTTGCCAGCAGCAGTAGCAGAGTGTTATGATGCGCGAAGATCGTTATATGAGCTCGCACCGTACGCAGTAACTTTCCCTGTCTCGTACCGCGACACGGTAGTTTGCATATGACTACTTATACACTATCGTGTATGATAGAGGTTAAATGACTAGGATTCATCCACATAAACAAGAAAACAATAATTCTGCTTAATTCAATTGCACAGAGTATCACAGTATCTTGATTCCCTGGATGATTATCTCGTTTTGACATTTTGACATTCTAAACATTTTATTCGCAAGTGTCACGACTAATTTATGATAGATTGTTATGTAATTTAAAAACCTTTCAATTTTTTCCAATGTTATGTTTTGTTTATTCTACTGCTATTTTGTTGACTCATTTTTTAATACCTGACATATTAATTGTGACAATTTCACTTACGGTACGCTATATGTATATATTTTTTGTTGTTGTGGGGGTAACAAAAATTAACAAAAAATATGTTCACATGCATAAGATTCATATTTTGTCAACTTAATATATTATATTACATCTCGTTTTTTTGCCATAATGCGTAATTAATTCATAATGGGGTTTTAAAATTTTAATAATTGAGTAATTTTTTATTACAGGAAAAGTGTTCGTGTGATCTTAGTTTACTCTACTCTCTATGATGAACTCTGACATGTTTTAACAAGAATACGCGTATAAAAAAAGAAAAAAAAAATGAAAAGGCAATATCCTCGTTTTTTTAAATGAAAATGCAGGCATATACGTTATAAATTATTTGAAACAAATTGTAGCAAGAGAGTGACATATCGTCAAATATAGTGCTAGGCGCACTGACAAAACGAGAAATTTCATTATCAGAGTGAAGCGTAACGTATGTCATCATTTTCAATTACCGTTGCTGAAAATATCAAGCGCAATGAATCTCGATGTAGAAAAGACTGGTTAGAACGAAAGAAGAAGAGTTCAATTAGTGGTGGTCGCAGAAAGGCCGAAGGGGAAGCAAGGCCGTGGCGCCAGCAGGTATACGGTGGACATGATTATTTCAAAGGATCTATTTCTTCTGGGCGATCAAGATTATCTGCGCCTTCCCAATAGTGAGAAGCGCCATCCACGGGCAATGGGACGACCAATTATCAGTGCTTCAAGGTAAATTGTTATATATATTGTACATTATTCTTATATATACGCGCGGGTAACTGTGCCATATAGAGAGTTGTTAAGTATATCATTTCAATCTGTAGTTAACATAAAAGGCTATATGTATTATGAAAACAATTAATAAATATGTTACGCAAGTATTTTAAATATTTTAATCGGCGTTTCGGTTTCAAATAGTAAATACTGGACAAATTCTTTTGGCATCAAGATATTTCTGCACGCGTGGATAAAATAATTTCATCTCAAATCTCAATTCTCCCCTATTCTTGCGGGAGTTTGACGTGGTTGTTTGTGACTTACATGCAAGATCACAGAGTATCTATCTTTCTTTCTTTTACTGTCTCTGTAATAGTGATGATTAATCTCTGGGGGAAAGTACAATTTTTTCGAAGAATATGCGTATTAACCTGGTAGTACAGGAATACAAACAAAAAATTATTAAAACGGATACAATGACAGTAACCGGAAATTTAAATAATAAAATAAGATATGTAATTGCACAGAAAAAAACCTAGTATATAATATAATATTAATATTAAATTATATTATATACACTATTTTTATATTTTTATAATATATTATATATATATAT
>UCOK01006266.1:0-10047 GCA_900474325.1 Synergus umbraculus | reverse complement strand
ATATATATATATATATATATATAATATTCTAGACTATCAACTATCAACATTTGAGCGTGAAAAGCATATGGAAACGCGTTACACAATGAAAATTTTCAATTGTTTCATATGCATATAATTTTTCGATTGAATTAATTATTTCAATTTAACCCTATTTGATTTGTTTGATACGTGGTATGTATACACTTTTCGATTGGTAACGGCAATCGAAACCAAAATGACTCGTACTTCGCGAGTTCCCAGTGTCCGTTAGTGTGCGCTAGTGCATATTAATAACGGAAACGAGGTTATTTCTCTCCTCGCCTACAGTGTTTAACTTTTACACCAAACATCAGCATTGAATGATGTCAAGTATGTAGATAAAGATACTCGCATGCAGTATGTTGAAACGATTAACATACGTTATAATCAATTGACATAATATGTGAGTGCAAATAAAACTTGCGTAAGGTTGTTATACGTATACGTTATTATGCGTTATTAATTAATAACGCATAATAACGGCCAACTCAATTGAGTTGGCCTTTTAGAGTTGTCGAAACCACAAATATATACCGTGTGTGTATGTGTGAAAATAGCCCGGTTTAGTTTAACCCGGCCAGAAGAAGATTTCTGGTCGGAATCCGACCGGATCAAACCGGGATAATATTTGACTAGTGGAATCGGACTGGGTTCCACCCGGGATCCGATCAGGCCAAACCGCGCAACCCTCATTTACTCCTTTTTAATATTTCTTAATTGCCCAGCTGGGATCAGACCGGGTTCCTACTCCCGGGATCTGGTCGGGAAAAATCGATCAAAAATAATTTAGCAATTATTTACTATTATAACAGAACGTTTCTGCGAAGATAGTAATTGTGAAAGCAGTAAAAGTTTTGAATTTTTGAATTTCAAAATATGCACAGAAATCGCAAATTAATTGAAATAGCTAATTAATAATACAAAGATTTAAATAAAGTTTCATGAAAACTTGTTTTTTTTATAACAGATCAATTAAAAATTTTTAAATGAAAAATTTTTTAATTCACCTGTCTATATATATATATTGTTTAAAACAAAAAAGAAATTAAAAATATATTCCTTGCAATTATATCTGACTTTTCAGCGATAAAGTTTGGTTGAGATTTTGTCGAAGAAGTCCAAGCGGGTTGATAGCTTAGGTGGTAAGGCGCCCGGCGTGTGTATTAGGTTTTTAGGCTAGTGTTTAAGATTGGTTCGAATCCTCAAGCGAGTGTAGTGCGATTATATATATATACGTGTACGAGAAAATTCTTTTTTTAATTTTCCATTATATATAATATTGTCAGAAACAGACTGCGGGTTGTCGATCGGGTTACCCTCTTTGTATCCGGGATTCAACTGGCGGGTAATCCGGCCGAAACTCATCCAGCGCAACGTGACGAAATCGATCAGGATCCGACCGCCGGGTACCCTGACCGTATTCCGGATTCAAGCAGGGCAACCCGGCCGGGTTCCGGCCAGAACCCGGTTACAATTTCTACAGGGATATATGTGTATATGGATATGGATGTATGTATATGTATATGGATATATGCTACTGTGTATACAAATATAATACAAAAAGAGTTTGAAGGAAGATTGTAAGATCTTGATATACTTATACGGCGCGGAAATGTTAGCTTCTCGTCCCTTTCATGCTGATAATTTATGCAATTCGAAACCCTTTATAGCAATCGGACATATTATATGTACCAAAATATACAATACATCTAGCTTGTTGCGAATCCTTGTCTATTATTATCGCTACTTATCTTCAAGGACTTCAAGTTAGTGGTCCCAGCAGCACCAGCGTGGCAAAGACCTCACCTCCTAACCCAAATTGCACTACACATATATGTATGTATGTGCTTTATGGGTACGCGATAACCTTTTCGTAATTGGTATGAGAAAATTACTCAAATTTTCGAAAGCAATTTTCATCTTGTGCTCGAAGAACGCAACTTTTCTATTTCCCTATTGAGAGTCGTCAAATTACTTTAGTGTGATGCATGTACTACTTCGGCTTCATTATCTAGCTCTCTCTCCGTAACTTACTCGCGCGACTCGTCGAGACACATCACACAGTGATCAGAGACCTCAGAGGCGACTGCGCGTGTAACTGAGCGCGGATTTACTGCTCACAGTAAATCAGTAATAATGCCACTAAGTCATCAGTCTCTTCGCAATCTTCTTGGAAGGGTGATCTAGATTTTGATTCTGACTTTCCAATTATTTTCTATACATTTTATGAGGAATATTTTGAATACCTTTTGATATTTAGAATAATAATAATTAATAATTACATTTTTGTATGAATGATTGAGTTCAAAATTATTTCCTAAACAAAAGAAGAGTTGCACTGGCGGAAGAAAATTTTATCCTGGATACCAATCATAAAGAGCATAAGGAGAGGCACATTGAATATTATATATTGCGCGTACTGATATAAGTACTGGAAGCATAAGGGAAAAAGGGGTTATATCTGATGATTATTTCCGCGGACTTTAAAGTTAATCTACAAGCTATGATTAAAAAAAAATGTCATATGTATAGAATTCCATGCACAATTCATGTGCATTATATTCTTATATGTGTAACATGAAACGCCCAATCAGTTTCGTGAATTGATTTTCTATATGCGCGAACTCGTGTTTCTGGCTGCGTACGATGTCTAATGTAACAAAAATATCGAGGATTGTTTTGAAAATTAGGGAATTTTGGATCAGATATGATTGCTCTCCTCTGTACCGCAGCCGCAGCCACCACACCACCGTTTCCTTCTCCTCCTTCTCTTATTCCTTCTCGTCCTTCTCGTCACAATCCTGTCCTGTGTGTGATCCTGTAGAACACAACTTGAGAATTTAACTTTGCTACGGAGCAAGGCACGCGGAGGCTGGCAAGGCAAGCTGGCAAGGCAAGCTGGCAACGAGCCCCACCAGCATCGTGAACGAACAGACACAGGCAAACCAATACATATATATGGATAATGCATATACATATACTCACTCCACAAGAGAGCGTTCATACCCCCACTGCACAACCAGCGCTGCGTCAGTTTCTCGTAAGGACCGGCTTCAAAGCATGTTCAGTTTCAGCTTTCAGTCAGTTCAGTACGTCAGTATGAAGTCGATCGCTCAGAGATTCTGGCCCTGTATTATTATTAACTTATTTTTATTTTTCGTGAGTCTTTTCGCGTAGTCAAAAGTAATATATAAGTAGGAAAAACAGCAGTGAAACCCTACTTTTTGCTATATTATCTATGTCTTCCAATTGAAACCAAAATGGTATTATCCTTTCCTGAAAATCCTCAAGGATTTCATGAAACCGCCTGTGTCTCAGACATGAAGTGAACCGTAGCTTTCCTGTGCGTGCGTGCGTGCTTGCGTGCGTGTGTGCGTGACTGCATTTTTGGAATTGGATTAAACAGTGCCTTTGTTTTATTTTTTATGGAAAAATATTTAGGTTATAAATTGTGAATTATTGGATGGGCCAAAATTCTTGGATAACTTTTATTATATCTGGTGAGTTTTATTCGTAAAATTATAGTAAATGACCGACTGTGTGTATACAAACCGCAATTTCTGTTTCCAAAATAAATTATGCAAATCAAATGTAGAAGCGCATTGAAAAACTGTATTTATGGCATAAATAAAAAATTTGTTTTTTAATATCATACATTATTACATAATTAACATAATCCCTGTTGGAAGTAAAAAGATAGAAAAGGATAGGGATTTTAGAGATTTTCTGTCTCTCCCATGTGTGTATACTTTGCATCCATGAATTGCAAAAGGGGTATAGAAAAAGATTGGCGTGGATAGACGAAGGATACAGAAAGATAGAAAAATGGTGATTCAAAAGAAAGGAGATTATTGTGGAAATAAAAATAGATTGGCGTGGACAAAGAAGGATACATTTGGATTCATTTTTCCTTTCTATTTCAATCCTGAATATTGAAAAAGATTCAAATAGATAGACTTTCTATCTTTTTACTTCCAACAGGGATGTTAATTGTCATGAAAATGAAAACTATAGATTTCATAGAAAGTAAAAGAAATAGAATGGGAAAGATTCAATTTTGAGGTTTAGAACTTGTCAATCAACAAATAATAGTACTTATACGTGAGAAGGGGCGAAACGTGAAAGGCCACCCTCGAGGATGTCTTTTGTCACGTATATACAAATTATTTTTTATTACATCTAAATTGAAAATGAGACTGTTCGAGGAATTATAATTAAAAATATCAATTTTTTACTTGCAATTCAGATATTATAATACTTTTTCCCATCGAGAGGTATCGCGACTGCAGTCAAATTTTCAATACCAATGTTATGAAGAATACATTTTGAACAGACTACAGCGGTGGCAAAATCCTTTCTCTCAATAAGCAGGCTATCTTTTATGCATTAACTACATTTACTTGACACGTATGGAAAGTAGGCAATTCCCGATGAGTCTGAAGTTGGCGTCACGAGCCGAAGGCGAGTGGTGCCATCACACGATTCGCTGTGTAAAAATATGTTTTTTTATTTATTTGCGAGTGAATAGGTGGACTTTATACATATATATAATATAATATTTGGCTATATAATTAAGTACTTCTCTCTCAAGCAAGCATTATTAGTAACATATATTTGATATTCATTCGAATTATGTAGACATATACATATATATGTATATTTATATACGTATATGGTTATCAACTACACTACAAGCCATTTGAACTTACCAATTTTACAATTGAATGTTTATATACATATATTTTTTTCTTAAACTCCCAAACATGGTATTACTGAATCGTCGTCGAACCTTATTGATGGATGTTTAACCGCACATTTTTTCCAAAAATTTCTACTACATAAGAATATTCAATTGTTTGATGGTGAGGGTTGTCTTTAACATGATTGAATTGATTATCGCTTTTCCTGTTTGGAAACATCTGTCTACATATTTTCTGAAATCGTTTTACGTGTACATAGTTCTATTCAGAAGCCGAGACGAAGGTCGACCTTGGAAACCAACTATATACTTGCTATGTAAAAGCTTGTCTATATAGTTATGGTCGACAGTTGTTAGATTTACGTCGGAAATTGAAACTATATCGAACTTTTTTTTTCATTACTTCCAGCTCAATTTATACTTGCAGAATTGATTATTATTAGCGATCACTTTTGCTGATTCTTCAAAGTTACACACCCGATGACATCTTATTGATATCTAATGCGTAGCTAGTGTGTACCAGTGTCGATATCATGATATATTTATATGAAAATAGTTAACAATACATAATTGGTTGCAGCAAGTGAGAAGTAAATCTTTTGAACATTTTTCTTTACTTTTACGAAAGTGATTACATGTTTTTCAGTCTAATTAAATTCGACAAACATATGTAAAGCTCTCTTATTTCGAGTGATTACAATGGATATGAGCTGAGATTCTCTCACATTTATATAGTTAATGTGGGTGAACTCCGGATCAACCAACTTTCTACTATATGTATAAACTGATCTTGTTACATTTACAATTTATACGCACTATAATGCACTGTACCCAAGGTGAAAAACAGTCATGGATTCGAATTCAATGTAAACTATAAGCTACGTACAAACAAATCTTTCAGATTTACTTTTGACTAAATAAATTTATACTTTATTAACAGTTTATTCTAAAAATATGTTAATATTTTAGTTAATTTAGTAATTATTATGTATTTTTAAAGATACAATATGCGAATTTTATAAATATAGCATAATGAGTGTAAAATGACTTAGAAAACAATAATAACCCATGCAGTTGTCACCTCGAATTTTTTTAACTGGTATGCTTGATTGTTTATCATTTGCTGGCTACTTAATTCATGAAAAACGAGAAAAAAAATTTACGACGTCTATATAGAATCCCAGTGCAGATTTATCCTTTTTTACAACAATTACCTGCCGCATTTGTCGTTAATCTTGAATGCAAAGCAGGTTATTTTTGTCGGTTCTCCGCTTGATTTACTGCAATGTGACTTAACTACCTGCAAAAGCGGTCTCTAGTTTTTCTTTGTATCGTTTAACCATTATTCCTTTGACACAATCTTTGACGTATACGAGCTTACAATTTCGATTAAATCTACTTCTTATGGATTTTTTCCTGTCATTATTTTTTATTATTATGTACATACAGGCAATGTATAATAATAATAATAATAATAATAATTTTCGCGTTGATTGAGCGAAAAATTATCCTTGAATAATTTGTAGGTATTAAGCAAACTATAAGTATAAATATGTAATGTGTGTAAGAAAAGTGTAAGCTATTTTGGATATCTGTATGAAATCTTATTAGATACATACTCAAATTTGAATTTATTAAGTAAAAAGAAACCTTACATTTTTTACAACTTCAGAAAAGATTAACTTTAATGTTAAGTAAAAGTATAAAATGTAAAAATTAGAGTAAAATCTTAGATTAGATTTTAGATAAAAATCTCTGAACATAATGCCAAAAATTGTAAAATATAAAATCAGTATATAGAATCTCAACTCCGCACAGCAGGTAGAACATCTATTGAACGCGTTTCTTGGGGCAGGTGGTCGAGTCTGGTTTGACCATACCTGGCCACTATAATGTCTTTTACCGGTTATGTAGGGTGGCCACTCTGGCCAAGACCTGTTCTTCCTCTTCCTCGGAGTCGTCTGCTTTTTTTGTATGTTGCTGTCGCGTCGTCGAGAGCGTATATATATACATATATATATATATATAGGAGAAATTACCACGGTAATTTGAAAAGTCGACCGATCGCGTTCTCCCATTAGCCTCATTCGACAGATCCGAAAGGAACTCTCTCCCTCTCTCACATTTACTTGTTACTTGCTGACCACCCACCCGTCTTACTTACTTCCATTTTTCTTTCCTTTATTCTTCCTTCCTTCCTTCCTTATTCCTTCTTTATTTATTTCCTGGCTTTTTTAAACGCAAATCGCTTAATAACACTCACAAGGCCGTTTGCGAGATGTTCACGCATGAATAGACGCGAAAGTAACTGCGAAAAAGGAGACGGAAATCGACTCATTTACGAACATCAAGATGTCTTTATATTATTTTCTCCAATCTAGTCTTATTCAAGATTTTAATTAAACTGACAGTGTGATATGCTAAACAAATAACAATATTGCACAAGAAAAGTGGAACAAATTTTCACCTATAGCAAATAAAAAAAGTGATGAATATATTTTCTTTTTCAAAGTACACTGAAATTATTAAAATTCGTTGGATGCTTGAATTAAGTATCTATTTTAAATTGTCGTGATGATTACTTACGCAAAGAAAAATAGACCATGAAAATTGACATTGTTTTAAATGAGATACATACATACATATATATATATATATATAATTAATACGCATAATATAATTCGAGAGATTTAGAGATTTCTCGATAGGAATTAACGGGTTATTTTAAATTACTGAATTATGTCTGCCACAGCAATGTTATCACCTAAAACTTGTTCACGATATGAATGATAAATAATTATTAATCCCAAGAATATTGATTTGAATACCAGCTTGGAAAAAATATGAAAACGGGTATGAATATCATATATAGAAAAAAAAATAAAAATAAAAAGCTCCAAACCAAGCAGGAAGTCTCATGCAGAATAAGGATTATATGAAAATATTAGCGAAAGTAGATATAGAATTTGTTAATCCACATCACTATATCTATATAACGACAGCGTCGATTTTCAAATTCTGTCTCTATGATTGCAATCATTGTTTGCTCTTGCATGAGTCACAACCTCTACAATTGCAGTTTTTTGACATATATCAGCATAGACCCTCGAGATTTGGAATTTGACTGATTCTCACAGCTATAAATATACCACGAATCTAATTAGTGTATTTGCGCTAATAGAAGGCGAGATATTCATTGCTGATTTGATTATGCTGATTAAATAAATGGTATATTAGCTCAAAATTTGAAAGATAAACTTAACCAGTTGATACATTCTGCGACCATATACCTTCTTTTTCCGGTGTGAATTAAAACTCTAATTACATATATGTCTAAGGAAGAATTATACTATTTATGTGTCGCATTGCATTATAAATTAATTTGTTCATTAATTATTCTTATAGAGCAGTCATTCAGAGAATTAATGTACTATATATAATTCATATATAGACTAATCTTACTTAAACTTAAAAAGTTAAAATTTTTTACATCTGACTCATAAGTACCTGAATTTATATTAGTTATTTTTTTTACTTCTAAGAAACTCCTTTTTTTTTTCTTGACTTCTCCTTGTTCTAGATTTGAAACCGCCGCATTTCTAAGCCTTCAAACTAATCATTTTAGGATAAACCGGAGAATAAATAAACTATAAGATTCTATTATAGTTTTGTGTACTTTGCTTTCTTTAAGTCTCGCAAGTGCGAATGGAGAGGTTATTATTATTCTACCGGTAATCCTTGACTATCCTTTCTCGTCCTGCCACCGAACCGAGAGGTAATTCACACTTCTCACTTGCACGCGCGACACAGGATATCCTTGAAGTCTCCTAACATAACGGTCCTGGAAACACACCACCTTGTCATTTTCGTCATATCATCATCGCGTCATCATGATCGCATCGTTATCATTATCATTATTGTCGTCATCGCACCGTCGTCGTTTTATCATTCTCACTATACCGCATCATGGGAACTTGAAGCATTTTCCTACACACATGTGCTTAAAAATTTTATCTACACAGTCTACACAATATGTACTCATACTTGCGATGCCAGCATAGCTTATTGCACATAGGTCACAGCAGTTCTATATTCGCGATCTGGTGTATACTGATGCATTTCCGTGTCGTCGTTTGGAACTAGCAGCTCTTAAACTTATCGACACACTTTTAATAAATAATCTTTCTTTAATATCTACAACCTGATTTAATGACATTAACTTATATTTTATATTCAACGCATTGTACATTTAAAATCTCGCTTAGACGAATCAGCCCTATACCGAATATATGTATACTATTTATGCGTTCGAGTTCAACTTATGAGGAAAATCGGCGATTACTACTTTAAGCTTATAGCCGGCTTATGTATGCTTTAGTTTTTATGACTGATGGAAATAGATCCCAGAATGTGCATGCTGGTGCAAATCTAGCCCGGAGACAATCTTAAGGTAGGTTGGGTCCGGTTGGGATAGTATAGGGCGCGACCACCACACTCGTGCCACCCAAGAGTCCATACCCGCGCGCTAGTCTCTCGCCGCAGTAGAACCTGAATTGTCGAGGTTCTCAACTCACTTCTCTTTGATCCTCATACCTTCTCCCCTTCCCACTTCCACCGATTACATGCTCACGTCTCTTTGCACTTTTACATTTGTATCGGACTCGCGAAACTTCTTCATTCAAAGCCACCCGAGCCTTCTATGGCGACCGCGTACACTCTTTGCGTAACTAGCGAGTCTTCTCCTTACCATCTTTGGTTGCTGAAGAGTTTTCTTGATATATGTCAACAATAACCTGCAACTCTTATAGGAGAGAGAAAGAATCCGAGAGAGAGAGAGAGCGCAAGAGAAAGAGAGAAAAAGAGAGTCAGAGAAGACTGTTTTAATAACGTGTGTCCCTATATACAATATGGACATTTTTTGCATTGATCACTATATATTGCGATTATAATCAATATTGTTCAACGCTATTGTGAATGAATTGACAAAAGTTTTTGCTGATTCAGCAACAATCGTACAATATCACATATAATAGTAATAATAGTAATAATAATAATAAAATAATAATTTTTTTTGCTAGTAAAAGATTCTCTCTGAGAGTTGTTGAGAAAGTTTCGACGTTAGAAATTTCCCCAATGAACTTGACATTTCTTCACGACCTTGTCTGCATCGCATCGAGATATAGCAAGTATTTCCAAGTGAAATATAATTAGATTCCATTGAAGGAAGTTTGTTGCACTTGGCGATTATGGCAAAGTAGTTAGATATACATTAATAGATACATATATGTTGCATGAACACAAGTATATATATATATATATATATATAT